>CAUYPK010093590.1:0-36482 GCA_963574355.1 Loris lydekkerianus | reverse complement strand
TTGATTGCACTAATGTATACAGCTATAATTTAATAATTAAAAAAAAAAAAGAGAGAGATCCCCTTGACTCGGCCTCCAGAGCAGGTGGGACTATAGGCACCAACCATGATGCCTCACTAGTTTTTTTTTTTTTTTTTTTTTTTAGAGACAGAGTCTCACTTTATCACCCTCAGTAGAGTGCCATGGCATCATACCAGCTCACAGCAACCTCCAACTCCTGGGTTTAGGGGATTCCCTTGCCTCAGCCTCCCAAGTAGGTGGGACTACAGGCGCCTGCCACAACACCCGGCTATTTTTTTGTTGCAGTTTGGCCAGGGCCAGGTTTGAACCCACCACCCTGGATATATGGGGCCAGTGCCCTACTCCCTGAGCCACAGACGCTGCCCCCTTACTAGTTTTTCTATTTTTAGCAGAAACAGGGTTTCACTCTTGCTCACCCTGGTCTCAAACTCCTGAATTCAAGCAATCTACCTGCCTTAGTGTCCCAGAGGGCTAGGATTACAGGCGTAAGCCACCACACCTAGCCTTAAATGGCTATTTCTTGCTTTATCAATGTTAGAAGTATTATTTGGTTAAGCACGGGTATGCAGCAGTAACAAACAATACCAAGTCCATTCAATGTTTCCATGGCAATGATATTCCATAAGGCAATTTTAGGCTGCTTCACTTTTTGTTTTGCTGTGTTTTGTTTTTTAAAGACAGAGTCTCACTCTGTCACCCAGGCTGCAGTGCAGAGGTGCAGTCACAGCTCACTGCAACTTTGAACTCTTGAGCTTGATCTATCCTCCCAGGACCAAATAGCTGGGACTACAGGCACATACCACCATACCAAGCTGAGCTAGTTTTTAAATTCTTTTTTTTATAGAGACAGCCCTGCTATATTGTCGAGGGTGGTCTTAAACCCCTGCACTCAAGTAATCCTCCTGCCTCAACCTCCCAAAGTGCTGTGATTATAGGCCTGAGCCACCATGCCTGGCCTCAGGATGCTTCACTCTTACAGCTTTGCTATCTTAACCTAAGTCTTCCTTGATCATCACAGAGGGAGGAGAGCCAGCTGCAGGGTATTCTATTCTTCAGTCCAGTGGCAACACATCACTTTCCCCCAAAGCTGACAGGCCAAAAGTAGTCATGTGGCCATACCCAACTGCAAGGGGATGAGAAGCAGCCTTCTCTGTTCCCCACAGCAGGAAGACCCAAATATTAATGACACTAGTCATGCCCCCCACAACTCCCTGTTATAGTAATTAGGATTAACTCTATATCAACCAACTCTTCTTCTCTCCGTCCTCCCAACATAGCTGTTTGTTAGTTTTAGAGATGGAGTGTGTTGCCAAAGCTATAACGCAGTAGCTAATCATAGGCGAAATCAAGGCACAATACAGCCACAAACTCCTGGCCTCAAGCAATCCTCCCGCCTCAGCTTCCCAAGTAGCTAGGACTACAGTTGCACACCACCATGCCCCGTTCAGGATTTACATTTGTATGACCTTTAGA
Source organism: Loris lydekkerianus (assembly GCA_963574355.1). Lineage (NCBI taxonomy): Eukaryota > Metazoa > Chordata > Mammalia > Primates > Lorisidae > Loris > Loris lydekkerianus. Next base: position 34,988 of record CAUYPK010093590.1, on the reverse strand, counting down.
TACTTTCCACTGTTGAGGCAAATAACATACCATAATTGCATTTATTTTTCAGTCCAGATGTATTATCTTCCTGGAGATAATAACCACCTCTATTTTTCCATTTGCTTAGTTCTGTGTACATATAGCTAAATCTCTGCGAACACTTCACCAGACCTGTAAGATGCCTATGCCATATAATTAGACAGCCTCTTAGTTCCTTCTGTTTTCCTAGTGATCTAGCTCCAGGACCCTTCTTCCTCCTTCTTCCATCTGGGACTGGCTGTCTTCTAGACCTGTTGCAGACCTATCCTCCTGTCGGAGCACCTGCTTACTGGCTTGCCAAGTCTTCCTCTATCTTGGTTCATGCCTTCATTTTGGTGGGCACTTATTGACTTTTACATAGGAGATAAAATTGTTACATCTTTACCTTGTCTGAAAATTTTTTCTTCTTATGCTGTCACTGAGGCTGGAGTGCAGTGGCATCATCATAGCTCACAGCAACCTCAAACTCCTGGACTCAAGGGATCTGATCCCCCCATCTCAGCTTCCCGAGTAGCTGGGACTACAGGCATGTGCCACCACACCTGATTAGTTATTTTTAATTTTTTTAGAGACAGGGTCTTGTATGTTGACCAGTCTGGTCTTGAACTCCTGGTGCTGTCTGCCAGGCAGAGCCCAGAGCTCCCCGCCTCACAAGCCTCTCGTGTCCCTTACAGCCACACCCTGTCCTGCTGGGCCCCTCGGTTTTCCTCTTCCAGCCCCAAGATAAATCATTCTGCTCTCCTGCTCGCAACCCCCCAAAGTTTGACTCCCCAAAGTTCTGTGTTCTGCAAGCTGGCCCCAACGCCTCTTGGACCTCCTGCCTTGGCCTCCCAAAATGCTAGGATTCTCCATGGGAGCCACTATGCTCAGCCTGAAAATGTCTTTCTTTTATCCTCTCTTCTGCTTTCTTTGACTGTATATGTACTTCTGATGGAATTAATTTTCCATAAGAATGTTGAAGGCATGGCTCCCTCATCTTCAAGCTTCCAGTTACTACTGAAGTATCTGAAACCATTCTGATTCCTGCTGACTTATCAGTAATCTGTCCTCTCTACCTCTAAAACTTTTGGGACCTTCTCTTCGTCTTTGGTAGCCTGACATTTTATGATGTTCTTTAGGGTGTTTTTTTCTTTTTTTTCATTTTTATTGGGCTCTCTCAGGCTGAAGCTCCATGCCCTTCTATATAAAATATTCTCACATCATTTTTTTTTTTCATATTTCCTCTCTTCTGCTTTCTCTGGGATCCCTGGAAAATCCATCAATCAGGTACTGGCCCTCCTCAATTGATCCTCTAACATTTTTATATTTTTTGTTACATCCTCTGGAAAATTTCCTTTTTATTGTCTCAGCCCTTCTACTTATTATTTTTCACTGTCACATTTTATTTTTCCAGTGCCTTTCTTTTTCTCTTATTATTCCTTTTATTTAGCATTTATAGCCTCTTATTTAATGGACACAATATCTTCTCTTACCTCTTTGAGGATACTAATAATTTTTTTTTTTTTCTTTTTTGTAGAGATAGAGTCTCATTTTATTGTCCTTGGTAGAGTGCTATGGTGTCACACAGTTCACAGCAACCTCCAACTCCTGGGCTCAGGTGATTCTTTTGCCTCAGTCTCCCGAGTAGCTGGGACTACAGGCACCCGCCACAACGCCCAGCTATTTTTTTGTTGCAGTTCAGCCAGGGCCGGGTTTGAACCTGCCACCCTCAGTATATGGGGTCTGCACCCTACTCACTGAGCCAGAGGTGCCGCCCCATAATTTTTGTTTTATATTTTGTTCTGCTGTCCATATTGTCCACCCGCTTCAGACAGTTTTGTTTATTTATATGTTTTGGCCTCCCTCTTTTATCCTGACAACTTCCTTCAAATATTAGGTGATGCATGACTAAAGGATGATCTTTCAGGGAAACACTAAATAACTAATTGGCAGCTTTGTGTGCGTGCGTGTGTGCACATGAGCATGTGTGCACATCAGTGTGGGGCTCTGACAACTGGGGCTTCACTGTAGGAAAACTGAGAGATGATCTGTCTTTTATACTGCAGATAAATATCAGTTTCTGTAAGTCTCTTCCCTGGGGTCTTCAGAAAAGAATCTTTCCATCTCTTGCCGGGCCACACTTGTGGCCATCAAGATTCTGTTGGCAGAGCTAGAGAAAAGGGGGAGTGTCTCCCATTTTTCATTTGGTATTTCACTCTGTTTCTGTAGCTCTGAGTCCAGAGTTCCTCCAGGTTAAAACCTTGCTCCCAGGTGGTCCCTGTGGCTTAGTGAGTAGAGCGCCGGCCCCATATACCAGGTTCAAACCCAGTCCTGGCCAAACTGCAACAAAAAAATAGCCAGGCATGGTGGGCGCCTTTAGTCCCAGCTACTCAGGAGGCTGAGGCAAGAGAATCGCCTAAGCCCAAGGGCTGGAGGTTGCTGTGAGCTGTGACACCACAGCACTGTACCGGGGGAGACAAAGTGAAACTGTCTCTAAAAAAACCCATAACCTTGCTCCCTTGCAGATTGAAGGGACCTAGTTGTGCAGAGCATAAGGGCTGGGGGCCTAAGGTCTCATTGCTCCCTCTGTAGACAATCATTCTCCTACCCCTGGTCTCAGTCCCACACCTCACCCCTGTTGTTACTCCTCCAAACATATGATGGAATGTTATTCAGCCTTGAAAAAGAAGGAAATTCTGACATTTGCTACAACATGGATGAACCTTAAGGATATTGTGCTAAGTAAAATCAGCCCATTCCAAAAGGACAGATGCTGTGTGATTCCACTTACACGAGGTACTCGGAGTAATCAGACTCATAGAGGTAGAAAACACAGAGTTACCAGGGTTTGGGTAGTAGGGAGGACGGGAAGTTAGTGTTCAATGGGTACAGAGTTTCAATTTGGGAAGATAGAATAAGTTCTGGACATGGATGGTGGTGATAGCCATACAACTTGTAAATGTCCTTAACATCACTGACTGCACCTTTAAAAGATGGTTAAAATGAGGCCGAGTGCTCACATCTGTAAGTCTAGCACTTGGGAGGCTGAGGTAAGTGGATTGCCTGAGCTCACAGGTTCGAGACCCTGGAGGAGGCGGGGAATACATACACACACACACACACACACACACACACACACAGGCATTGTGGCAGGCACCTATAGTCCCAGCTACTCAGGAGGCTGAGGCAAGAGAATCGCTTGAGCCCAAGAGTTTGAGGTTGCTGTGAGCTGTGACACCAGGACACTCTACTGAGGGTGACATAGTGAGACTTGGTCTCAAAAAAAAGGTGGTTAAATGTTGTGTATATTTTACCACAATTAAAAAAGAAAGAAGTTGAGTAATTGAGAGCTGTCACTGGGTTTGTTTCCTTAGCTTGAGGGTGGGGTGAGGAGACCCTTTAGAGCCATTCAGATCTTGACTCCTCAACATACACAGCTGGGTGATCGTGAACAAACCACATCACCTTTTGGAACCTGTTTCCTCGTTGGTAACTTCAGTGTCATGGTGCTCTTCAGGAGCTGACACACGTGAAAGCATTTATAGGCCAACGCACAGTCAAGAATTGGCATCTCTTTTTCGTTTTTTTCTTCCTGATATTTTTTCTGCTTTTTCTCTCAGAGTTTAATCATCACTCATTAGATCCAACTCGGGGGGTGAGGACGGTGAAGCTCTGGCTGAACCTCAATTGGTTCTGAGATGCTCTTGGGAACCCTTTGCTTTTTCCTAAGTCCAAATCCCTATTAGTTTGTCTTGAATTATGCAGCTGCCAGGGAAATGCTCCAACCACCTTTCTTCGTCTTCAGTGAGGTGTTCTCTACATTTAATCTGCACAGTTCTGGGGACGCTGGAGAGGTGGGATTCTCAGCTGAATACCCCAGTGCAGACAGGTCAGCTCTCCTGCCTCCCAGAATTTTTCCCCAGGCCCACACAGAGCAGTTGATTAGAATAACTGACATCTTATTGCCCTGTGCCCAGAGGAAGGTCAATATATTCCTTCCTTTGTACAAGGCATCAGTGGGACTGGTTCAACAGCTTTTGGAGGGCTGTTTTGTTTTTTTTTTTAAGCAATATTATCTGAGTGTCTTTTCTCTGCTGTGCCAGGCACTATGCCAAAAGCAGTGAATCCATGATTTCATTTCATCCTCATTGCAATCTTTTTTTTCTTTTTTTTTTTTGAGACATAATCTCACTTGGTCACCCTCGATAGAGTGCCATGGTGTCATAGCTCAGAGCAACCTCAAACTCTTGGGCTGAAGCAATTCTCTTGCCTCTGCCTCCCAAGTAGCTAGGACTATAGGCATCGCCACAATAACCCCCGGCTTTTTTTTTTTTTTTTTTTTTAGAGACAGGGTATTGCTCTTGCTCAGGCTGGTCTCAAATCCATGAGCTCAGGCAATCCTCCTGCCTGGGCCTCCCAGCGTGCTAAGATTACAGGCATGAGCCACTGTGTCCAGCCTCACTGCAATTTTGAATATTAATACTATGCTCATTCAGATGAACTAAGCTAGATGGCTCACCCAAAGACAAATGGCCAAAAAGTGACAGTAACAGGATTCAAACTTAGGTCTTCCTGGTTTGCAGAGCCCAAGCTCGTAACCACTTAGGTCTATGTCTGCTTTCTCCCAGCCTCCTTGCCATCTGCACCTGTCAAACTGTGGCCATGGTGAGGAACCCAGTTTGGAGGCCAGGAACAAATTGGTCCAGGAGGAGGGGATCTTCTCCATAGCATTCATGTCTTTTCCACACATTCCTCAACTCTGCTATGATTCAGGGATTTGGAGACAATCTGCTCACCACCCAGGTGTGGTCAGGGAAAAACAGACTTATAAACATCAGAACAATGTCACAAGCATGAACATGAGGCCCAGTGGGCACAGAGCAGAGGTCAATTCAGAACAAAACGTAAACTTGTGGTCACAACTGGGTAACAGCCAGTATTTAGGAACAATAACTATGCTGGTCCTTCTCAGGCATGATATATATACTTTTACACCTGTGGTTTTTTTGTTTTGTTTTTAAGAGATAGTCTTGGCTGGGTTCAGTGGCTCACACCTGCAATCCTAGTACTCTGGGGGGCCGAGGCAGGTGCATCACCTGAGTTTAGGAGTGTGAGACCAGGCTGATAAAGAGTGAGACCCCATCTCTACTAAAAATAGAAAACCTAGCCAGGTGTTGTGGCAGGTGCCTATAGTCCCAGCTACTTAGGAGGCTCAGGCAAGAGGATCTCTTGAGCCCAAGAGTTTGAAGTTTCTGTGAGCTATGACAGCACGAACTTTAGTGTGAGTGACAGAGTGACACTCTGTGTTAAAACAAAAATCTTGCCTAAAACATGGGCAATGTCTGTTAAACCTGTTCCATTCCCCAGAAGGTATTTTTCTCAGGAATACAGAATGTTAGCACTAAAAGGAAAGGTGGCTGGTGAGAGTATTTAGGAACACTTACTACGTGCCAGTTTCTTATGCCAGCAGCATAAGAGTTTTCATTATCCCAGTGAATCTGCCCAACAACCACAGGAGGTAAGATGATTATCCCCATTTAACAGGTGAGGAATATTGAGGTTCACAGGGGTAGAGTGACTCACCAAAAGACCCACAGCTAAGGGTAGCAGGGCCTGGGTTGCTCCTCAGGTTCCTTGGACTCCAGAACCCACAACTTTCTCTTCCCTGCATGTCAAATTCAATCCTTTTTTACACAAATGAGGAAACCAAGGCACAGCTACAGCAGTGATCTACCCCCTGCCAGGGAACAAACGCTTAAATAAAGTGACTGCCAGCTGGGGTCCAGCTGGGGTCCAGCTGGGGCTCCTTCTATTTGCAGACAAAGTGGTTGCACTCCTCAGTGGCAAAACAAGCTGGGCTGGGCAGGGCAGTAAGGGCTGTAAGCTGCATCCCTGCCCACTGCTTCATGGGAATGGCACATGACAAGAAATTAATTAGCTATCTCAGTTTGGCAAAGCTTGAGGTAGAAAAGTGGTTAATTACAACAAAACCCGGTAAACATGTCGCAGGAGATGATTAAGGGCTGGACCATGGAAATAAAGGGCCCTGAGTTGAATGTGAGTGTGGAAGCCTCCAGGTCACCCTCAGCAAAAAACAGGAGAGATGCCTTGTTCAGTGAGTTCGGAACCACAACACAAGCCTGGGGCCTGGGGAGAAGCTCTTCTCCAGCACTCTGGCTGTGCTTTGACCTTGAGGACCAGTAGACGCAGCAATCAGATGCAATAAGGCCCGAAGAAAGTGGGGTCCTCCATCATGGCATGTCAGTCTATGAGTCTCTGGAAATAGGATGTGTCCCTCCTACAAACACCTAGTGACATACACCTGAGTGTCAGAGTTCAGCTGGCACTCATGCTATGAACAAAGGACACTCCCTGTACCCCACTCCCACTCGTGGAGGGGGCAGGGTGGAGAGAGACAGAGAGATGAGCAATTAGGGGTTTGAAATAGTGTGTGATCCTCCTGCCTCTGTCTCCCAAAGTGCTGGGATTACAGAAATGAGCCACTGCACCTGGCCAACAATTTATTATTTTAGTAACATTACAAATAAGTCTACTCTGCTCCATAGCTTCTCCCAACCACTGATTATATGAAAAAGTCATGTTTCCACTATGGAAATTAGAGGGTACCATGGGTTTGACCTTCTTCATGGATGTTGCCTCATGAACACTTTGCACACGTGGGTTTTGGGTGCCAAGGGGGCTCCAGTTCAAAAGTCCACTCTGGTACATCCTAGCTGTGGCTCTGGACAAGTAAATTATCATCTCTGAGCCACAGTTTCCTCATCTGTCAGATGGAAAGAAATGTGCCAACTTCATACAACTGGGGGATTAAATGGGATAATATATGTAGGGCGCTTTACACAAAGCCCCAGCGCAAAGCTAGCCACCTCATCAGTGGTCAAGAAAAGCTAGCAGTTCTATATTTGGTGATAACTCCTGCCAAGTCAATATGCCCTGTATTGCCATTGAGTCCTCTTTTACCTGGGATGACAAGGCCTAGGCAAGTAGAGGGAGTGTCCTGTGACTACCTGTCCTTCCCTGCAAGACAGCCCCACTCCCTCCCCAGCACGAAAAACCAATAGATGTCGGGTATTTCCAAGCACTCTGGGAGGATGAGTTTCTGTAATCAAGGGAAACAGATTATCTCCATCTGTCCTGCAGGGGCATCTGCCAGGGTCAGGAGAAGCAGCTTTTCTCCCTGTCCCCTGGTTCCCAAGTGCTGGGCAACCAGCCAGAGTGCATCATTATCACCAACAGCTTCCTGCTGTGAGCCCGGCTGGCGCTAATAAGGCCAGACAGGCATCATTTCCTTTAACCTCTGCCCTTGCTATTCCCTCTGCCTAAAACCCTCTTCCTCCCAGCAACAGGCTGTTGTTTACTTATCTGCCCCTCCTTGCCCTCTCCATATGCAGAACCACCTCATTTTACTGAGTTTCACAGATATTGCTTTTTTTTTTTTTTTTTTTTTAACAAATTCAGGGTGTGTGGTAACCCTGCGTGAGCAAATGTATTGGCACCATTTTTCCAACAGCACATGCTCACTTCATGTGTCTGTGTCACATTTTGGTGATTCTTGCAATATTGTGAACTTCTGCATAATTATTGTATCTGTCATGGTGATCTTTCACCAGTGTTTCAGAGCACCATGAAGCACCCCTGGATACGATGATAAATCTAATTGATAAAATATGTGTTCTGACTACTCCACCGACAGCTGTTCCCCCACGTCTTTCCCTCTCCTATGGCCTCCCTAGTCCTTGAGACACAACAATATTGAGAATTAGGCCAATTAATAACCCTATAATAGCCTCTAAGTTTTGCAGTTTTCTCACTTTAAGTCAAAAGCTAGAGATGCAAGGATCTAGCCAGGAAGGCATGTCAAAAGCCAAGGTAAGTCAAAAGCTAGGCCTCTCGTGCAACTCAGCCAAGTTGTGAATGCAAAGGAAAAGTTCTTGAAAGAAATTCAAAGTGCTAGTACAGCGAATACTCAAATGATAAGAAAGCCAAAAAGTTCTGTATCGCTCACATGGCGAAAATTTTAGTGATCTAGACAGATCACACCAGCCACAACACCCTCTTAAACTAAAGCCTAACCCAGAGCAAGGCCCTAATTCTTAATTCTAGGAAGGCTGAGAGAGGTGAGTAAGCAACCAAAGGGAAGTCTGAAGCTAGCAGAGATGTTATGGTTTCTCCATAACATACAACTATAAGGTGGAAAAACACCGAGAAGGTGTAGAAACTGCCACAAGATATCCAGAAGATTTAGCCAAGATTACTGATGAACACAACAGATTTTCAGTGTAGATGAAACAGCCTTCTTTTGGAAGAAGACGCCATCTAGGACTTTTACATCCAGAGAGGAGATGTCAGTGGCTGGCTTCGCAGCTCTACAGGGCAGGCTGAGGCTCGGTGCCCCTAGCACAGTGGTTACAGTGCCACCAACGTGCACCGAGGTTGGCAAGTTCGAACCCGGCACAGGGCAGCTAAACAACGATGATAACTGCAACAAAAAAAATAGCCAGGTGTTGTGGCAGGCGCCTGTAGTCCCAGCTACTTGGGAGGTGGAGGCAAGCCCAAGAGTTTGAGGTTGCTGTGAGCTGTGACACCACGCCACTCTACCGAGGGCAATATAGTTAGACTCTGTCTCAAAATAAATAAATAAATAATAAATAAGTAAATAAATAGCAGGCTGATTCCCTTGTTTAGGGGTTAACACAGCTGGTGACTTTAAGTTGAAGCCAATGCTCATTTACCTTTACAAAAATCCTAGGGCCCTTAAGAATTATGCTAAATCTACTCTGCCTGCCTGTGCTCTTGAAATGGCACAACAAAGACTAGCTGACAGCATATATGTTTACAGAATAACATATACGGAAAAGTAAAAAAATTAGCTCGGCATGGTATAGTCCCTAGAGGTACTAGAGTCCCTACCTGGAGACACCTGTATTCCCTGCTACTTGGGAAGCTGAGGCAGGAGGATCGCTTGAACCCAGAAGTCTGAGGTTTCTGTGAGCTAGGCTGATGCCACAGCATTTTAGCCTGGGAAACAGAGTGGCACTGTCTCAAAAAAAAGAAAAAAAAAAATTACTGCTCATTGACCATGCTCTTGGTCACCCAAGAGTGCGGATGGAGATGTACAAGTAGACTAATGTGTTCATGCCTGGTGACACAACGTCCATTCTACAACCCATGGAACAAGGAGTAATTTCAACTTTCAAGTCTTATTATTTAAGAAATACATTTTGTAAGGCTATAGCTACTCACTCATATAGTGAGTCCTCTCATGGGTACATGCAAAGCACAGTGGTAACCTTCTGGAAAGGATTCACTGTTCTAGATGCCATTTAAAAACATTTGTGATTCATGAGAAGAGGTCAAAATATCAACATTAACAGGAGTTTGAAAGAAGTTGGTTCCAGGCGGCGCCTGTGGCTCAGTGAGTAGGGTGCCAGCCCCATATACCAAGGGCAGCGGGTTCGAATCCGGCCCCCAGCCAAACTGCAACAAAAAAATAGCCAGGTGTTGTGGAAGGCACCTGTAGTCCCAGCTACTCAGGAGGCTGAGGCAAAAGAATCGCCTAAGCCTAAGAGCTGGAGGTTGCTGTGAGCTGTGATGCCACAGCACTCTACCAAGGGTGACAAAATGAGATTCTGTCTCTAAAAAAAAAAAAAAAGAAGTTGATTCCAACTCTCATGGATGACTCTGAGGTGGTTCACGACTTCAGTGGAGGAAGTAACTGCAGATGTGGTGGAAACAGCAAGAGAACTAGACTCAGAAGGGCACCTGAAGATGTGACTGGACTTCCACAGTCTCAGGATAAAACTTTAATGGATAAGGAGTTGCTACTGTGGATGAGCAAGAAAGTGGTTTCCTGCGGCCATGTGCCTATAGTCCCAGATATCTAGGCGGCTGAATCAAGGAGGATCACTTAAGCCCTGGAGATCGAGGCTGTAGTGCACAGTTGGTGTCTATGAATAGTCACTGCACTCCATCCTGGGCAACATAGTGAAACCCTGTCTCTAAAAAAGAAACCTTTTTTTTTTTTTTGAGACAAAGTCCTACCCTTTCATCACCCTGGGAAGCGTGCCAGGGCATCACATCAACCTCAAACTCTGGGGCTCAAGGGAGTCTCTTGCCTCTCCCTCCTGAGCAGCTGAGACTATAGGCGCCTGCTACAACACTCAGCTATTTTTCTATTTTTAGTAGAGACAGGGTCTCCCTCTATTTTTAGTAGAGACAGGGTCTCAAAGTCCTAAGCTAAAGCAATCCAGTCGCCTCAGCCTCCCAGAGTACTAGGATTACAGGTGTGAGCCACCACACCTAGACAAAAAAAGGTTTCCCAAGATGGATTCTACTTCTGGTGACTTCTGGTGAAGATGCTGCAAACTTTGTAGAAATGACAACAAAGGATGAATTTAGTTGATAAAGCAGCACCAGGATTTGAGAAGATTGACTCTGATAGTCCCATGGCATCATAGATCACAGCAACCTCAAATTCTTGGGCTCAAACGATCCTCTAGCCTCAGCCTCCCGAGTAGCTGGGACTACAGGCACCTGCCACAATGTCTGGCATGGTTTTTTAGAGATGGGGTCTTGCTCTTGGTCAGGCTGGTCTCGAATTCCTGAGCTCAAGCAATCCACCTGCCTTTTTTTTTTTTTTTTGTTAATATATATATCTTTTTTATTTATTTCGAGGCCTCACTCCATTGCCTGGGATGGAGTAGAGTGCAGTGGCATCATTAAAGCTCACTGCAACATCAAACTCTTGGGCTTAAGCTATTTTACTACCTCAGCCTTCCCAGTACTACAGGAGCCTGCTATCATATCCAGTTAATTTTTCTACTTTTTTGTAGAAAAGGGGTCTTGCTCTTGCTTGGGCTCTCAGCCTCAATGATCTTCTCACTTTGGCCTCCCCAAGTGCTAGGATCACAGGCCTGAACTACTGCCCCCAGCCAACTGACTTCAATTTGAAAGAAGTTCTACTGTGGGTCAAATTTTATATAAAACAGCATCGCGTGCTACAGAGAAATCTTTTGTGAATGGAAGAATCAATCAATGCAGCAAACTTCATTGTCATCTTATTTTAAGAAATTGCTACAGCCACCCCAACCTCCAGCAACCACTAACCCCAATCAGTCTGCAGCCATCTCCATCAAGGCAAGACCTTCCATCAGGAAGAACATTACCTCTCACTGAAGGCTCAGATGATCATTAGCATTTCTGAGCCATAAAGTATTTTTAAATTAAGATATGTACATTGGTTTTTTAGACATAATGCTATTACGTGTTTAATAGACTATAGTCATAACTTTTATACTCCCTGGGAAACAAACAAACAAAAAAAAAACGATGTGACTTACTTGGATATTTGCTTTATTGCAGTGGTCTGGAACTGACCCTGTGAGGTCTCTGAGGCATTCCTGTACAACTGCAGCCCCACTGCCCTCTCCCCCCAGGCCCATTTTAGTTTACTTCATTGCCAACAGCTCTGGCCTTATATCTCTTTGTTTACTGTCTATCCTTCCTCCATTAGAATGTCAGCTCCACAAGGGCAGGGACTGGTGTCTTCAACACTATTGCATCCCATCTAGAACTGTGCCTGGTACTTGTGGGGCGGGGGCTGCTAAATGTATGTTGGCTCCAATCCTGTGATACAGGAGTTTTTCCATAAACGCTTCAAAGAAGAAAACAGTCAGCTTTATGGAGCCCACGGGTAGACTGCCCAGCAAGAAGCAAACCTGAATTTGAACCCCAGTTCGTCTGCCTCTGAGGGATGGAGCTACATCTCCAGCTGCTGTCTATGCCCCAGATAATTGGGGTTCTTTGGGTCTGAAAGGTGTTGCCAGTGGCCCCCAGGCCAGGCTGCCCCAAATAAGAATCTACTTCTTATGCTCCCAAGTACTACTATTTCCAGCCACCCTTTGACTCTCCCTTAGCTCAGATAATTCCAAATATGCAAACAGATGTAAGGAGAGGGGGACAAGGTGCTAGGAAAGGCAAGTTCCAGACCTGTCTTGGCCACAAATTCAAAAGATGCAGATCCTCTCCAGGGCTTGGTTTCCTCATTCTAAGGGGCTGAACTTGATATACAAGGTGGCAAGGACAGGGCAATCGTTAAGTGTGGGCTATGGGCTTACAACAAGACTCTTTTGATTTCAATACGACCCTGGGACTTTGGGCACATTATGTCATTTCTCTGAGCCTCAAGTTTCCTCATCTGTAAAATGGGGGCTACTCACCTCTTATGAGTTCCGTGAAGATTAAATGTATGTATCTATGTATCTACATATAGATAGATAGATATACACAGTAGAACCTCCACTGTTGATCATCTCCCTACATTGACCACCTCCTTAAGCTGACCCAATTTTCATAGACTAGATACGAACCACATGTACTCAATAGAAGTTCCTTATGTTGACCAGTTTGTTACAGTCCCTTGGGTGGGCAGCTCACAGAGTTTCTGCTGTGTGTGTCTGTATCTAAGCAGAGTGCCAGGCACAAAATAAGTGCTCAATAAAAAGAATCATCATCAGGATCCACCAATAACTTGGTGACAAAGTTATTTCTGCAGGGAAGAAAAAGTTCCACCTCTCCCTGTGTTGTGTTCCTTGAATGGAGGGGTTTTTTTTGTTTGTTTTGTTTTGTTTTGTTTTTTTAATCTCACAGTACTTGGAAGTTTTTGTTTCCACTCACCAAGAAAAACTAGGAAAGTGAGAGAAGACTAGATTGTTTCTACAAACACCCTTTCCGGCCAGAGACAAAGCCGCTGATTTCTGCAGCTGCACTGGGAGCTATAAATCAATACAACACAGCCCAGACTCCCAATTCCACCCCACACCCCTCAGCTGGGAATGGGGCTGCTACAGCCTACAGGATGGTAAATTGCTAATTTAAGCCAGGCTTTCTGTTCTACCCTGCCATTATCCTTCTTCCTGTGCGTGTTAAGATGTTCGGGTAGCCAATTTGATTGTGAGGTCCCAGGACTCTGAGGTTAATGAAATCAAGCCTTGCCCTTGCACAGCCCCTGCCTCTCAAGGCCCAGGCATCTGCCAGAGAAGTGAAAAGGGAAATCTGAGATCAGAGCATATAAGAATCATTCTTCAAATCTCAGCCCTGGTGAAAGGGGCTGAAATTATGCTTATCTTTTCTCCACCTGAATCTCCAGGACTGAATCCCCGCTCAGTGGTTCCAGTGTCTATCTGCATATCTTCAGTGACCAGAGGCTCCCTACATTGCCCAACAGCCCATATTTCTCAAAGAAAAAAAAACTTTTTTTTGAGACAGTTTCACTATGTCACCTGGACTAGCTTGCTATGGTCTCAGCCTAGCTCACGGCAACCTCAAACTCCCAGGCTCAACTGATCCTCCTGCCTCAGCCCCCCAAGCAGCTGAGAGCCTCTAGACTACAGGTGCATGGCACTCCATTCAGCTAACTTTTCTAGTTTTTGTAGAGACAGGGTCTTGCTCCTGCTGGAACTCCTCAGCTCAAGCAATCCTCCCACCTTGGCCTCCCAGAATACTAGGATTACAGGTGTGAACCACCACGCCCAGCCATCTTGGAGAGTTTTGACAATGGGAGAATTCCTTATAGAAATAGTGAGATGTGCACAAACATACAAGTCTAAGAATGTTGTTCACGGCAACATTATTTGGACTGGCATAATATTGGAAATACCATATACACTCGAGTATAAGCCGAGTTTTTCGGCACAAAATTTGTGCCAGTTTGGGTTTTTCGGCACAAAACTCGGCTTATACTCGAGTATATACAGTCATAAAAGTTTTCTGAAATAGAACACATTCACACAAGGCAGACATCAAAAATCATGTTTTCAAAGAAAGTCTGATGGCATGAGAACATGCTCATGAAATCACATTAAGTGAAAAGTCATCTTACAAAATATACATAATGTGATCATGATTTCACCATGTGATCCTAATTTCAGTAAAATTGAGAGAGAAAAAAACAGAAAAGAAATGAAAAGTAAATATATCAAAATGACACAGCTTTTCTTTTTGTGGTAGGATTATGGGAAGCATCTGTCTCTGCTTAAACTTCTCCACATTTTCCAAAATAACCACTGCGTTACTTTTATTATATGTGTGCATATATATATAATTTTTCTGTGTGTGTGAAACAGGGTCTTGCTCTGTTGCCTAGGCTAGAGCGCAGTGGCATCATCATAGCTCACAGCCACCTCAAACTCCTGGGCTCAAGTGATCCTCCTGACTTAGTAGCTGGGACTACAGGCATGTGCCCCCTTACCAGGCTAATTTTTCTATTTTTCTAGAGACAAGGTTTCACTACATTGCTCAGCCTGGTGTCAAACTCCTGGCCTCCTAAAATACAAGGAATACAGGCATGAGCCACAGCGAACGGCTTCTTTAATAAAAAAGTTTCTTTTTTTTTTTTTTTTTTTAGACAGAGTCTCAAACTGTTGCCCTGGGTACAGTCCCAAGGCATCACAGCTCACAGTAACCTCCAACTCCTGGGCTCAAGCAATTCTGCCTCTGCCTCCCAAGTAGCTGGGACTACAGGCGCCTGCCACAATGCCCCGCTATTTTTTGGTTGCAGCCGTCAATTGTTGTTTGGCAGGCCCAGGCTGGATTCGAACCTGCCAGCTCAGATGTACGTGGCTGGTGCCTTAGCTGCTTAAGCCATAGGCGCTGAGCCACTAAAAAAGTTTCTAATATTGAATTATAAAGTTTCCCTATAGCATCCACCCAACAATTCTAGTTCCTATGGAGCTCTATAAGTGTCGATTGGATGAATGAGAAGCAAGTCTCACTCCTCTTCTAAATAGTCATAATTATAGAAAACATGTATTAAACACTTACCAAATACCTGGTTCTGTGCTGAAGGCCTTTACATCATACCTCATGAATTCCTTTCATGAAGCACCCTATGAAAGCTCAATCACTACTCCAATTTCACATATGAGAAAACTGAGGCTCAGAAAGGCTGTGTACGTATTGCTCAAGATTACTCTCTTAGTAAATGGCACAGCTTGGACATGATTCCAGGTCAGTGTGGCTCTGATGCCCAGGTTCTCAACTGGGCATACCCCACACATAGGCCCCATACAGAGGCCTAAGAGATCTGCAGACAGCAATCTGCCCTCTTTTCCCTGGCCCTGTTCTTTACCTCTCTAGCTAGATGTCCCCAGCTCTCACCTCCATTCTTCATGTGTCTTATGGAGAGCAGCAGCAAATGGTGTGGAGCGATGTTTGGAGCCAGAAAGACCCGGGTTTGAATCTCATCTCCACTGAGCCTTCATGTCTTCATGTATAATTGAGAACACCAAGCCCCCATTGCAGGACTATTATGGTGCAGACTGGAGAAGCCTCTGGCACATGGCAGGGGATCTGGAAGAGGCGCCTCAGTGTCCTCAGTGACTCCTCTGGACTCGCCAGTGTGTCTGTGAGTCACATACACTCCCCAGGGAATGAACCCAAGACTCAGAAAGCAGCAGGCAGCAGGGCAAGTCAGGAGATGTGTCTCCCTGCTCTGCCTCACCAAGTCACCTGGCCCAGCCTGCTGCCTTCTTGCTAGGTCCAAAAGCACTCCATTTCAGAAAGGGGATGGCTGAGGCCAGGGTTTCCGTGACCCATCCAAGGTCACGTGGCTGTATTTCCATTGCCCTGAGCCTGCCTCCCTTGTACCCCCACATGGAGCCCCCCTGTCCAGCCCACTCACACTGGATTCATCCTCTTGAACCCCATTCTGCACAACTGCTCCAACATCCTCCTCCCCACAGCCTGTGACAGAAAGCTCCCTCATTTCCCAGCACAGCCAGCCTTACTGTGAGTCCTGAGGACATGTCCAGCTCCCCCATCCAGACTCCAACCTCAGTACAGCCCCTGCCCCCAACACAATCATGATGGGCCTGTCTTCCGACCTCTCCTCAGTTCTTCCTCTCCCCCTCCCTGCCAGAAAAAGCACCTCCAATTACCTGGGGCTGGTCTGAGGAGTTCCTCTAACATTTGCACCTCATGATGAATTTTGGAAGGCAGGGACAAAGTCAGCAGGTTCACCACTATTTCCCAGGCCTGGCTGAATGAAGCTCAGCAAACAGCAGGGGCTGTTGATACCTGCTTACAAGACCTATCCTGCTATTGTCCCTGCAGCCTTCCCATTTTCACAGCCACCCTGGCCCCTGGTTCTCTCATCTCAGCCACAGTGAACCTCCCTCCCTCTGAAGCTCTTCATCACCCCCAGAACCTTTCCTTGCTTGTGCTAATCCCTCTGCCTGGAATGCTCCCCTCCACCTCTCCACACAGCAAGTGGCTGCTCCCCTTTCATGACTCAGCACAGGCATCACCTTCTCCAGCTGTTTCAGGTGCCTCCCCTGGACTCCCAGCTTCAGGAAACTAGCACTTTACCCTGAAATTGTAACTAACTAGGGGCGCCTGCAGGGCATGGCTGTGTTAGGAGCCAGACGCTGTACTGAGGCTTAAGCTGAAAGTCTGGGTAGTGGAAACTGAGGCTAAACAGGCCTGGCCAGGGTCAGCAGCAGCAAATGCTTGTCAACTGAATAGATGTGCAGCCAAGGCAGGACATGGGGAATGGCCCAAGGTGAAGAACAAAGATAATCAGGCTTCGACCGGACCGCCACCTACGCTGCCCACCTGCAGCAGCTGCAGGAGTGCAGGGTAATCAGCACACAGCAAGGGGGGTGGCCCATGTGGGCCTGACCTCATTTAATCCTCCGAATAGCCGTTCATGATCACCCCACTTCTCAAATGAGGAAATGAGGATCAGGGGAGTTAAGCTGTTTCCCAAAGCCACACCTCCAGGTTGTGGGTGAGCAGATATTGACACTGGGCGCTACCTGACTCCTAGCTAGGACCTTTACCACGGCCCTGTGCCACTGCACTAGAATCTCTCCTGGCTTGGGGGCCCTGGATCCAGACCACGAGAGCAAGAGAGGGGAGGGAGAAGGCAGGGGGCACATGTTGGGCCTCCAAACACAAGACAGGGACTCAGTGCTACCAATTTCTCAGCAGCCCCAGGAAGCTTGACAGTAGACAGAGGGAGCAACTATGACCCCTCATTCCCCTGCTCTGACTCTGCCCCAGCCCACACTGCCTTCCCTCCCTGCTGTGTGCTATGGTCACCTCGGATGGGAGGGAAACTTGGTGTTTTGCCAACATCATCTCATCCAATCTTGAGGACAAAGGTAAACACAAGGCAGGTACTATAATCCACAGTTTACAGATGAAAACACTGAGGTCCAGGAAGTGACCCAACTTGCTAACACTCTCAGTGAGTGGCAGAGTCAGCATTTGATATGAGGCAAAAAGTCGGAAGAGACAGGAGAGATTATAGGGCAGAGAAACACACAGGCTGAAAGAGTCACACAGAGGCAGGCTGGGGCTGGAAAGAGGGGGTATGTGAGGGGCACAGAGGCTGCCAACCTGGTGAAACCAGGATCAGGGAGTGGAAGGGACAGAGAGACAGGGAAGGGGGCAAGATAGGCAGGAGGTCAGGTGGAAAAGTACTGACTCCACCTCCTGCCCTCATTCTGGGGCAGGTAAACCAGGGAGTTCCGGGTCATGTAAAGGGAAGAAGGGGTCACCTGCCAGAGGTGAGGGGCCTGTTGACCCTTCACATGCCACTTACTGGGGGCTGCCAATGGGAACTCCCTGAGATGCCCAATGGGCTGAGGGCACTGACTCTGCCCAGAGGACACGTTGTCCAGCAACTGCCCTAAGGACTCAGGGCCAGCACCACACTGGTCAATCTCACATCACAGGAGTAGGGAGTGAGGCCCTGCCTTGAGGACCAGATGTCCCAAGAAGTCCCACTCACATGTTGTTCCTGGGAGGCAAAGGCTGGTGCTAAGAGTGCAATTCCCAGGGGCCCATCTCCTGCATTCTGAAGGATGAAAAGGCTTCTCAGGCAAGTCGATGAGGGGAGAGAGGCCAGGCGAGTGTAGGAGCCAAGGGAATAGAGAGCACTTGGTGACATGGAATTCCAAGATTCCTGGTTCCGTGCCCTGCCTCCCACCACAGTTCTCCCCTCAGCTTTGACTTAGTTGGCCCTCTGCATGCTCCACCCAGGCTGGTCCGATCTCTCTGACCTCCCCCACCCCATCGTAGGCTCCCAAAGCCCCCACGTACTTTCACAGATAGCTTTTAGCACAGCTGCAGACGTTGGTTTATTGGATGACTGGCTGATGTGAGGAATGTCTGTTTCTCCCACCAGACCCTAAGCTGCAGGAAAGCAGGACAGTATATTTCTTCCCTCTTCATTGTACCTCAGCATCTAGCACAGTGAATCCATAGAACGTCCTGAAATAACGTTTTCACTCCTTCACACAGAGCCCCTCACAGTTCTCAGAGGGCTTAGGGTCTAAAAGGGTCATATATCACATACTTTCTCCTTTAATTCTCATCCCAACCCTGGATCCCTTGTTGTTAGTCCCACTTTATGGATGAGAAAATGAGTTTCTGAGAGGTGAAGGTGCAAGCTCAAATGCACTGCAAGTGACTTTGAACTCACAAACATCTGGCTCCAGATCCCCAGCCCTGCCCACCATACTACCCTGCTTTCCTTCCCCAAGGGTCCTCTGCATTGGCCTTTGCAGACTTTCTGTTCTCCTAACTGGAGACTGACAGAATCCATTCATTCATTCACTCATTCAACCACGCACCCGACGCAGATATTGGTTGTGCCAGGCCCTGCACAGGTTGCCAAGGAATCACAGACAGACCAAAGTTCAAGTAGTCCTTCAAGAGAGCAGAGGTTTTTCTCTGGCCCAGCCTGCTCCTGCCCCATCGCCACTGTGATTTTTCCAGCAGAAGCTAAGCCCTAGGCAGCTGTGCTTTCCTCAGCCTTCCCTTAGTGGGAAAGGACTAAGTGCAGCTCCATCATTCCCTCTCCCGCAAGAACAACAGCCTCAAACACCCAGGCTGAACAACATGTAGAATCATAGTCCTTGCTCCCTCCTTCACTGAGGATTCTAGAACAAGAGGGGGCACAGGATTACTACACCCTCCTTCCAGGCAACTGTGACATCCCTTCCCTGAGGCAGTTCTGGAGAGAGTTCTGGACTTGAAGTCACAAGACTAAGGCTCTAGCTCTGGATCTGGTGCTGGCTGTTGGTACTAGGAGGACAGGTCACCTTGCCTCTCTCTAAGCCACAGATTCCTCCTTTTGTCTGTAAAATGAACATGATAATGAGGATGATTTTAATGCTCATCTTGCAAGGTTGTGGGTCTAAGTTGCTCAGACCCAGAGATACAGTTATCACATAGATGGAGGACCAGGGAAATATCTTCCCAACGTAGGGACCTAGTGGAGCTTGCTATGCTGTTAGCACACACTTGACAATGTGATTTCAGGAATGCAGCTAACCCTGAGCCCAGGGCCTCCCCACCATGGACCCATAGAAGTGGGAGGCCCCTTCCTCGATAGTAGTGAGGAACCTGTGCTGGTCAGCCCACCACCAGTAGGCACTGGGGAAAAGGCTGGAGATGGGACTGGACACACCGACGCCAGGCTTTTCCCAGACTTGAGCACCTGGAGCTCCCCTGGAGAGACTACGTGGTAGGAACCTGGAAATCTCAGAGTCATGGCTGTTCTCGGGCCCACCTCAGGACTAGCACCTACCTCATTCTTCCTTTCTGTAATCGGCACTGGATTCTGTAGGATCTAAAAAATCCTTCCTGCTCATTACATAGACAGCTTCCATTTATTGAGTCCAAGCACCAGGCCAGCTGCATTACACATGCTCTCTCATTGACACCTCACAACAGGCCCACTGAAGAAGGTTCTATATTATCACCCCATTCTACAGATGAAGAAACTGAGGTTCAAAGAGGCTAAGCGATTTCCCCCAGTCACAGAACTGGGGCCTCAAAGCCTGCAAAGTGGGGGAATCACTGACAAAAACACAAAACAAAGATCAATCCTGCCTAAGTTTGGGGGAATTTTCCCACTGTAGCTGGTGATTAAAAGCACTGGAAGTTCTTGTACCCTCCACTTTTTCTAGGGAAGCAAGAATCCCCCAGAGAACATAAATGCTGAAGCCCCTGATACCCACACACCTCGTCTAATGCTCCAACACACCACATCCCAAACATTATACTCTGGGATTCAATAGAGGAGATTGGGTCTCTACTCTTCAGACAGGAAAAGTGAGGCAGATGAGAGGCAAGGTGAGAGGAATGGAGTTTGGGCATCAGTGATCAGGCCGAGACCACAGTTCACATCTCCAACATGTGAGTCCATGATCTGCTCTCTGCCCTGCCAGCTGGCAACACAGCCCAAAGAGGTGAGTGCCATGCCTCAGTCAACCAGCATGCAGGACCCATTTCCAACTAACAGTGAACACCCAGGCATCTCCATTGTTTAAGTATGCAAGTTTCCTCTCAACCATTATTGCCCAGGTCTGAGCTCAGGGAGCTGTGTCAGGAGGGTTACTTCTGGGACAAGCTGGTGATGTTTTAGGCTCTCTGAAAAGATCCCCACACTGTCAACAAATACCAAAGAAAAACACTGCTGCCTTTGGCAGAGAAAAAACTGTTGAAGGTGAGAATGAGAAAATGGGAAAGGGCATTTGTGAGGAAGTTATGAGGCCTCTCTGAATCATATGCAGAGTTTCTGACCAGATGGCCGCTGGGGAAGGGAGCTGAGAATGGATGGCAGCTCACAGCCATTGCCTACCGCACTGCATTCAGGAGCCCTAGGCTGGCAAACACGCACAGAGCCCCACACAGGAAGATGCCCATAGCCATTCTTGATGCTCCTCTCCCCTGTGGTTTCAGAGTTTGACAAGAAACAACTCAGTTACATTGTCACAAATTTATACAGAGAGAATCACAAACTTGACAGTTTGGGACAAGCACAAACCAATACAGGGACCCCCAACAGGTGATCACCAAGAGTGACTTGGTAAGTGCCCTCACAGCATGACCCAGACGCACAGCACTCTCCTTTCCGCCCTACCTGCACAGCGCCTACCACAGCTGTCTCCCAAAGGCCCACGGCAGGGTAGAGCATCTCCGCCCACCCCTATGGGTATGTTTCAAACGTCCAAACGAACTCGTACTCTCACAGTCGCCCACTCAAAAATTGTTACAGGCACACAAACTGTTGCCAAACTGTCCTATAAAAGAAGCAAGGTAATGCCAACAATCAAACATTATTTAGCTAAGCAAGCAAGCACGCACACACATACGCTCACGCAGGAGAATACACGTTCCCGCGTCCCCCTGTCAATGGACGTGGCCTCCCCGTGGGCCCTGTGCGCCCCCTGCAGGAAGTGCGAAGGTCGGCGAGTCTGGGGTTCGGGCTCAGGGTTCCAAGAGCGGACCCACCCTGACCCCAGGACCCAGATCCGCAGCGCCGGCCCGCAGCGGACTCACCGGACGATGCCGAACATGACGAGCACGTTGCCCAGCAGCCCCACGGCGCACACGGCCGAGTAGAGCGCGGTAATGGCGATGGCCAGGGCGAGGGACGAGGCGCTCCGTGCGCCCGGCGGCCCCGACGCATTGGCCCCCGCGCCGGGAAGGGCGCTGGGGTAGGCGTCCGAGGCGTTGGCGAGGAGCGGGGGCTGCAGCTCGGCGCCGGCTGAGGGGGCCGGCTCCATGGCTGCCGGCTGGCCGGCGCCGCGTCCCTCTCCACCGTGCGCTCTGGGCGCGGGGACCTGGCGCGAGGGGCGTGCGAAGGGCGGAGGCTACAGCCCCGACGCCGCCGGCTGCAGCGCCCGGCCACCCCGCTTCCTCTGCACCTCCTCAGACTGCCTCGCCGCCCGCACCCGCCCAGCCCCCGGCGTCCGCCCTCTCTCCTCGCCCCGAGCGCTGTGAGCCTGGAGGCGCTGCGGGCTCGTCGGACGCGCCCGCCGCGCGCACCACGTGGCTCGGAGGCGGCCGCCAGTCTGCGCCCGCGACCGGGGGCGGGCGCTGCACCACCGGCTCCTCCGAGCTGGGCCTGGAGGCCTCTTGCCCTGTCCTGGGGATGTTCCGCTGGGTCCAGAGCGCCCCCACCCCAGCCTGGACTCACTCCCACCCCTTGCCACTTTGGAGTCAGAAGCACCTGGATGTGAATGTCGCCTTCCGCCTCTGCACTAAGGAATAGAGAGACCTTGACCAAGTTGTCTAACCTGTCAACTTCATTCTCCCTTTTTGTAAGATGAGGAAAATCGCACCACCCACTCAGAGGATTGTTGGGGAGATTAAATAAGATAACGGGAGTAAAAACTTAGCTCGGGGCGCAGCACAGAGTAAGGGTGTGTTCCATAAATAACCATTGATTATCCCTGCTTTTCCTGTACCCTGTTTATTTGCTCAACTGGTATTTGGAGGGTGCCTAATGTAAAAGCCAGGTACAATTGGGGACCGGCCTGTACATAAAACCAGGTGCAGCCCCTGCTTCCCGAGATTCACAAGCCAGTAGGGGAGAGACGTGAATCCTAAAATCACACTAATGAGGATATAGTTACAAACTGAGGAACTGGCAGGGTTTACAAAACCCAGGGCAGGACAGCTTGCCTAAGGAAATGGTAAGGTGTGAAGCCCGGGAATGAATTAATTTAGGGAAGAACCAAGAGAAGAACGTTCTAGACCAATAAACCAGAGGGACTGGAAAGGAAGCCAAGGAGAGGAGAGAAGACAGGAAGTCAGGAGGCGTGGGGAGAGGAGGAGATGAGGTGGTGAGCAGAGTCTTGAAAACACTAAGGATCACTCCGGCTGCTTTGGGAACACATGTAAGGGGCTGTGACAGGATGACTAACTCATCCTTCCCACACCTCTTCACCAGTCCTGACTAGCGCAGACCGAGAGCCATCCTTCTCCTTGTGGTGCCCAGTCCTTCCAACATTCTCTCTACCTAGCATTACTTTGCTCCAGGCACTGAGAAATGCACTTTACCTATTCATCAACACTTTACAGTGTTATTATCATTCACATTTTGTAGATGAGAAGACGGAGGTTAGGCATTAAATTATCTTATAAAGGCCAGGTGCAATGGCTCACCTCAATCCTAACACTCTGGGAGGCCCGGGCTGGTGGATCGCTTGAGCTCAGGAATTAAAGACCCTGAGCGGGCAGCGCCTGTGGCTCAATGAGTAAGGTGCCAGCCCCACATACCGAGGGTGGTGAGTTCGAACTCCGCTGGCCAAACTGCAACAAAAAATAGCTGGGCGTTGTGGTGGGCGCCTGTAGTCCCAGCTACTTGGGAGGTTGAGGCAAGAGAATTGCCTAAGACCAAGAGCTGGAGGTTGCTGTGAGCTGTGTCACCAGGGCACTCTACCAAGGGCGACAAAGTGAGACTGTCTCTAAAAATTAAAAAAAAGATCAGCCTGAGCAAGAGTGAGACCTGTCTCTACTAAAAATAGAAAAACTAGCCAGGCAGGGGGTGCCTGTAGTCCCAGCTACACCCAAGGCAACAGAGTGAGACTCTGTCTCAAAAAAAAAAGTTAATAATAATAATATTGTGGCCGGCGCCTGTAGTCCCAGCTATTTGGGAGGCTGAGGCAGGAGAATCGCTTGAGCCCAGGAGTTGGAGGTTGCTGTGAGCTGTGATGCCACAGCACTCTACCCAGGGCGACAGCTTGAGGCTCTGTCTCAATAATAATAATAATAATAATAATAAACAAAAATAAATTATCCTATATGGTAATTGTTTCTGGCCAAGATTATATTTTGGGAGAAAGCAGGCCTGTTTGGTACCTGCACCCAGAAGAGGGCTGGGATCACAGTGGGAGCTCAAGAAATGCTATTTGTTCTTTGGTTTTTGTTTGTTTGAAACTGAGTCTGGCTCTGCTGCCCTGGCTAGAGTGCAGAGGAATCCTTATAGCTCACTGCAACCTCAAACTCCTAGGTTCAAGCAATCCTCCTGCCTCATTCTCCCGAGTAGCTGGAACTATAGGCGCGTGCCACCATTCTCAGCTGATTTTTTCCCTATTTTTTGTAGAGATGGAGTCTTACTGTATTTCTCAGTCTAGTCTCCAACTTCTGGCCTCAAGCAATCCTCCCACGCTTCCCAAAGCCACCGTGTTTGGCCCAAAATGCTACTTAGATGTCAGAAATCACCATTATGGTTTGGAGTAGGAAAACATTTGGGTCCCAGAGCTCTCGGCTCTGCAGGCATCCTCACACTTTTTAAATAAGGGGCCAATTCACTGTCCCTCAGACCGTTGGAGGGCCAGACTATAGTTTAAAGAAAAAACTATGAACAAATTCCTATGCACACTGCACATATCTTATTTTGAAGTAAAAAAAAAAAAAAAAAAGGAACAAATACAATCACACGGCCTCATGTGGCCTGCGGGCCGCAGTTTGAGGACCCCGGCTAGAGTAATGCTCTTGTCTTTATGAGTGGCTGGGTAAGGACCCCTCATTCATATCATCTGGCTTGCATCATCTACCTATGTGCAAAACTCTAACCCTTTCCCAGAAAAAACAAAGCTAGAAACTTACCCTTCTCTCCATTTTTTCCAACCACTCAGATGTCCAATCCCCTCTACCAGCTAAAGCAAACCTGCCACCCCAAACCTTTCCCACTGAACCATATAAGGACTTACCAAATGGAAGATTTTTGCTGTGTTCACATGTCCTGCAAAAACTCCCCTGTCCTGGCTCGGCGCCTGTGGCTCAAGCAGCTAAGGTGCCAGCCAAATACAACTGAGCTGGTGGATTCGAATCCAGCCTGGGCCCGCCAAACAACAATAACGGCTGCAACCAAAAAATAGCCGGGTATTGTGGCAGGCGCCTGTAGTCTCAGCTACTTGGGAGGTGGAGGCAAGAGAATCCCTTGAGCCCAGGAGTTTGAGGCTGCTGTGAGCTGTGATGCTATAGCACTCTACCCAGGGTGACAACTTGAGGCTCTGTCTCAAAAAAAAAACAAACTCCCCAGTCCTAAGGCCTAGTACTCAGAGTCTTTTCTTGTGCCAAGAGAGAGAAATTGGGACGGGAAAGAGGAGACCTTCCTTATTGGAGTTGTAGCCCCTCCCTAGCCTGCCATCAAGCCAAGATTTTCCTTCCTCAGAACATTCTGTTCCTTCCACTTGCAAGGCTGAGCCACTTCCCCAGGCAAAATGCTGTTTATCCTTCAAGTTGCAGCTTAAATATCATGTCCTTTATGAAATCTTCACGGACCCTCACTCCATCTCCAGCTAGCTCGGTCCCCTCTTCATCTGTTTTCATAGCATCACAAGCCTCTTCTTTACATAATTTCCCACAGAATCATTTGTGTAATCATTGGTTTTTTGGGCATCACCTTCACACAAAAAGGTCTGGTGCATTTCTGTATCCCGCCCCCTTAGAGCAGGCCTGACACAGGTGCTCACTTGATGAGTGACTGAATTAGGAAGCTCAGTTCCAGCCTTGGTGACTTCCCATTTTGATGAGAGAAACAAGGCAGTTATAGCTTAAAACAGACCTAAGAATTCTAAGCAGCTAAAACCCTTTGGATAAACTCTGCGATCCCATCTTATTTGGAACTGAAATCTAATTCCACCCCACACCCCTTGGCTTTTGGCTATCTCCAGGCAAATGAACCATCACTCCTTGGAATGACAATCGGGGCCCTTCCTAGTGTGGTTCCAAACAACCATCCAGAGTTTACTGCTGCCTTCTTCTGCCTCCGTCTGCTATTCCCACCCCAATCCCATGCCCCAGCCACACTAAGCTGAAGGGAGTTTTTAAAAATGGCATCCCATGGTGTTTTTGGAGTCTGTCTTCAGTACAGCGATGCCATGGTGAAAAGACACAGCTATGGTGGAGGCAAAAGACAGGAAAGAGTTTTCCCTTAACTTCTCTGAGTCTTAGTTTTCTCACCTACATTTACAAAGTACAGAAGTGCAGGATTGGGGTGAGGATCTGGTGAAACGTCAGATGCTCTGCTGACTGAGAAAGGCTGTATGGCCATACGCTGTTAACCCCTGAGGATGAGTAAGACCATTGCTCTCTTAAAGAAGCCCACAATTCTGAAGTTGTGGAAGATATATGGTGGCTCCTAGTACTTTGGGAGGTGAAGGTAGGAGGAATTCCTGAAGCCAGCAGCAGTTCAAGACCAGCCTGGGTAACACACCAAGACCCTATCTCTACAAAAAATGAGAAAAATTAGCCAGACTTGGTGGTACATGGTTGTAGTCCTGGCTAAATAGGGAGGCTAAGGCTGGAGGATCCCTTGAGCCCAGGAGTTTAAGACTGCAGTGAGAAATGATCATGTGCCACTGCACTCCAGCCTGGGTGACAGAGCACGACCCCTGCTCTCTATTTTTTTTTGAGACAAAGTCTCACTTTGTTGCCCCAGGTAGAGTGCCATGGCATTATAACTCACAGCAACCTCAAACTCCTAGACTCAAGTGATCCTCCTGCCTCAGCCTCCTGAGTAGCTGGAACTACAGGTGCCCACCACAACGCCTGGCTAGTTTTTCTATTTTTTGTAGAGATGGGGTCTTGCTCTTGCTCAGGCTGGTCTCGAACTCCTGAGCTCAAGTGATCCTCCCATAGTGCTAGGATTATAGGTGTAAGCCACTGCTCCTGGCCAACTCTATCTCTTAAAAAAAAAAAAAAAAGTTTAGTGACAAAATGCATAAGTGAAATAATTGCTAAGAAAACATACATGCCAATACAGGTGAATTGCCCTCACTTGGGGTGTTGGAAGAACATGTAGAGAAACTCAGAAGGCCTGAGTTTCCACAATAACCTTCTAAAGTGAGTACTTGGAAATGATCAATTCTTGCATAGATGTGAGCATTCTAGTCTACTTATCTTTAAAAGGCAGTCTTTGGCCAGGCACAATGACTCATGCCCATAATCCTAGCACTCTGGGAGGTGAAGGCAGGTGAATTGCTTGAGCTCATGAGTTCAAGACAAGCCTGAGCAAAAAACAAGACCCCTGTCTCTACTAAAAATAAAAAACCGAGGCAAGAGGATCATTTGAGCCTAAGTTGGAGGTTGCTGTGAGCTATGACACTACAGCACTCTACCCGGAGCAAGAGCTTAAGACTCTGTCTCTAAATAAATAAATAAATAAATGGCATATACTGTGTATACTCGTATATAATCATGTTGGCTGCCATTTCTGGAGAGCTTACTATAGTGCTTTGTGGATTATGTCATTTGATCCACAGCCAGCATGGAGGGCACGAGGTACTACTATTATTATTCCATTTTGCAGAGGTCAGGTTACCTGCCCACACAAGACCCAAGATGCCAAGCCAGATCTGTGGCAAGGTTTTCCCCACTGTGGAGTGTGATGAATCTGTAGGAGCGTAGGAGAGTCTCGAGTCCATCCTTGTTCTTGGTAAGACACGGAGTAGATAGGGTAACCCCCTGGTTACCCAATAGTAGACCCTGCTTAGGACTTGTCCCCATGCCTGACTTCAGGGGAAACAAAAACAAAAACAAAGGGGAAATCCTGGGCCAACCCAGGGCATCAGAAGGCGTCAGCAGTAGAGAAACAGAAATCACTGAAGGAGTCAGAGCAGAAAGGAACTCCCTGGGGAAGCTATTAGCAATTTAGTACGTGGGAGTGGGAATGTGGCTCCCACCTGCCAAAGAGACAGATTTGCCTGATGGAAAATACAGCAGCTGCCTCTGAGTGAGCAGGCAGCTCCCCTGGGCTGCCTTTCAGTCTGGCACCATCTGCAAGTCTTTGGGGGGGGGTGGGGGTGAGGTTGGATGTGGGGGGACTGCAAAGATAACCATCAAATAATAACCACTTCCATTTGCAAAGGACTTTTGACTTTCCAAAGCACTTCCAGATTATGACTTCATCTTGTCTTGACACCATCCTGATACTTAGAGAAGCCAGGTTTTATTATCTTCATTTTATAGCTTAAGAAGCAGACATTTAGAGAGCCCTGTGGGATCTCCAAGGGCACCCAGAAAATAAGTGAAAGAACTAGGTGTGGTACCACCCGGGTAGGTGCTCAAGCTAAAAACCTAAGAATCAGTCTTGACTCTTTCTTTCTCTTTCCACATGTCTAAGCACTCTCCAAGTCCTATCCGTCCTTCCATCATAACCACATACATAGTAATAATACTGCCATTGGTCTTTGATTTTACTATCTAATCTTCCTAATCTGACATACTGTCATTTCTTGCTGAAACTACTGAAAGAACCTCTGAGATGCTCTTCCTGCATCCAGGATTGCTGCCTTCAAGCAGTAACCTGGCTGTAGGGTGCTCCACGCTTTCCCCTCGCTCACTCACTGGCCTTTTACTGTCCCACCTTCCCCATCATGTCATACCTAGGTTCCAGCCAAAATGAAATCCTCATCCTTCTCCCACATCCAGGTTTATTGGAATGGTTAAGAGAAAGGCTTTGCCATCGGACTGGTTGGATTGAAATCCAAGCTTAGCTACTTATGAGTTGTTTGACTCAGATGAGTTACTTAACGTCTATAAGTTCCGTAAAATGGGGACAACAAAAGTATATACTTCAGAGTACCTGGCATCTAGGCCGTGCTCAATATGTTGTAGCTATCACTACAATGGTGGGTCATCTGCCTAGAACACTCTACCTGCACCCTCCCTGGTCCCTGAGTCATCTGACCCACTCTGATACCTCTGTCATGTCTCAGCTGAGATGCCGTTTCCTTCCTTGCTTCCGTGGATTAGTTTATCTCACACATGGACTGTTCTCTTGGGGTACATCTCTCTCCTGGAAGCAGTCAAGTCCTGCTCTCCTTGAAGAACATCTACCCAGGTATTGCTGGGGAGGCCTGGGTCTGTCAGGAGGAGGAGGGAACGGAGTTGAAGAGAGAGAGTGGCAGGTCAGAGAACTGGATTCTCCAAGGAGAGGAGGGCAGAGGTGATGGGATGGTTCCTTGAGAACACTTTGGTGGATGGTGAGAGCCTGGGAGAAGTTCTGCAACAAGTTCAGGGTCAAGGGAACAGAGACAGACTCTCCCCCTTTTGAATGGACCCTGAGGCTTAGACAAAAGCACCTCAGACATGACTTTGAAGGACCAATTGCCAAAGGTCTTTGCCCCATGTTTCCCAAATTGCGTAAACTTCAAGGGAGCAAAAGGACTGGACCCATCCCCTGTCCCATGACTAAGACTGGACTTTCCCACAATCCTGATGGATGGAGCAGAGGGGGAGTTCATTTGATTTTTTAAAATTTAGTTTTCCATCTGAGTCTCTAGAAGAAATTTCTGTACCTGTTACATGAACTATTATGAAGCCTAGAATAGACACTAGCAAAAGACAGATGAAAATCATCTTTTTCAGAAGAAGGATGGTGATTTGGAGAAGTTGAAGGTGCAAAATACCCCTTTACCTCCTTATTCCTGGGACTGGCCCCCTGTCCAGACACTCTCAGCTGTCTGCCCCACAGCAGGGTCCTCTTTCATTCCCTACAACTATATCCCCCACATCAGGGGATAACGGTGTCCCTTGATTTGGGGAAAGGAAGCCCCTTTCTTGCCTCAGGGAATGAATTGAATTGGTCTAAATAAATCATGGTAATCTGGGGTAGATTTCACACTCTAATGCTAAGGATTTTATTTTATTTATTTATCTATTTTTTTGGAGGGGACAGAGTCTCAGTATATCGCCCTCGGTAGAGTGCCATGGCGTCACAGCTCGCAGCAACCTCAAACTCTTGGGCTTAAGTGATTCTCTTGCCTCAGCCTCCTGAGTAGCTGGGACTACAGGTGTCCACCACAATGCCCGGCTATTTTTTGATTGCAGTTGTCATTGTTGTTTAGCAGGCCCTGGCCAGGCTCAAACCGGACAGTAGGATTTGTATATGTAGGAATTATAGGATTGATAGGATTTGTGTATGTAGCTGGTGCCCTACTCACTGAGCTACAGGCGCCAAGCCTTTATTTTATTTTTTTGAGACAGCGTCTCAATATGTCACCCTTGGTAGAGTGCCATGGCGTCACATCTCACAGCAACCTCAAACTCTTGGGCTCAAGTGATTCTCTTGCCTCAGCCTCCTGAGTGACTGGGACTACAGGTGCCTGCCACAACGCCCAGCTATTTTTTAGAGACGGGTCTCGCTCTTGCTCAGGCTGGTCTCCAACTCCTGAGTTCAAGCAGTTCACCCACCTCGGCCTCCCAGAGTGCTAGGATTACAGGCGTGAGCCACCTGTGCCTGGCCTGATGCTAAGGATTTTAAAAAGTGCCTTCAGTTGACCTTGTTAGATGAGTACTCCCCACCAACAAGTCCCGATTCTCCTCCCAGAGTGTCTTCCACCCAGACCTCCTGCAGGTCTTCCTCAGCCTCTCTCCATAAAGCAGGGGTGGTTGCCCAAGAGCCAAACTTTGAGCCAGCACCCCGTCCTCTCCCTCTCCCTGCAAAAGGCCTCTGGCTCAGGGTAGTGGCCTCTAGTTGGGCCCTAGGGCCAATCTGACAGTGAGGCAGGGTGAAGCAATGGAACAAAATACAGCTTTAGGAGCCCTGGGATTATCCTTCCATCACCAGAAATACAGAACTGTGGAAGTAGAACAAAAAGCTCAGGCACCAGGTAGTCCCATCCCCAACTTCAGTTTATAGGAAAAGATGTTGAGGTCCAGAGTGGTGAAGAGATTTACCCAAGTAAGTGAGAACCCACATCTAACAGCAAGTTAGAACCTACTGAAGGCCGAGTTTGGTGACCACGTCTGTAATCCTGGCACTTTGGGAGGCTGAGGCAAAAGGATTGCTTGAGCTCAGGAGTTAGAGACCAGCCTGAGCAAGAGCAAGATCCCATCTCTACTAAAAACAGAAAAATTACCCAGGCATTGTGGGGGGTGCCTCTAGTCCCAGCTACTTGGGAGACTGAGCCAATAGAATTGCTTGAGCCAGTTGGAGGTTGCTGTGAGCTATGATGCTGTGGCACTCTACCCAAAGTGACAGAATGAAACTCTGTTTAAAAAAAAAAAGGGCCAGGCACTCACACCTGTAATCCCAGCACTCTGGGAGGCCAGATGGGTGGACTGGTTGAGCTCAGGAGTTTGAGACCAGCCTGAGGAAGAGCAAGACCCCATCTCTAAAACATAGCTAGGTTTTGTGGCAAGTGTCTATAGTCCAGCTACTCAGGAGGCTGAAGCAAGAAGATCACTTGAGCCCAAGAGTTTGAGGTTACTGTGAGCTATCACGCCACAACACTCTACTGAGGGCAACAAAGTGAGAAAAGAACTCATATCTGAATCCTGTGACCTTTCTCCTTCATTGGGCAGAGTAACCTTGGACAAATGCGTCTCCCTACATAACAGTGGAAGGGAAGCTCAAAATAACTGGTCCCATTATGCTTCTGACTCCCGTAGTCATAACCTTTAGGTTACAAGCTGCTGAGCTCTTCACACAGGCTCCCAGAAAGGTGGCAACTGTGCCTTTCCAAAACTCCTGGGGAGATTAAAAAAAAAAAAAAAAAAAGGATATATACTTTTAGGGACATTCTGACCTTCATCTTCCAAAGTTAAAGACGTTTTACATTCTGACCTTCATCTTCCAAAGAGCAAAGACGTTTTACAACCAACTCAAAGGCTCACTTGACACCCAGATGTCTGCAGTCCTCAGTTCCCTCTTACCACTCAACTCCCTCCTTCCTCCTAGCTTAAGATAAAAAGGAGCCTAAAGTTCACGCGAACTTAAGCTGGTTCTTTGGGACTTTAGTCCGCCATCGTCTCAGTTTGCTGGGTTTCCAAGAAAAAGTCACTTTCTTTGCCCCAGCACCTTGTTTATTGGCTATCTCATGAATGGCACGAGCTTGAGCTCAGTTACACCTTATGTGCCGGGTACTTCGTGAGGCACCTGCTCTATATGACTTCATTTAATCCTTCTGATGACTCAGGAAAGTGGTGCCATAATTCTCAGTTTATCCAAGGCTCAGAGTAGCTCAGGAGCTTCCCTAATGTCACACCATATATGCAGGGGCTACGCCTCCACAGATCCTTCTGGTACTTAGCATTTCAAAAACCTCTTTGTGAAATGCTAAGCACCCCAGGCCTCAGTTTCCTCACCTGTGAAATGGAGGCATTGGACTCCATGGCCCTAAGATCCACTTGCAAAGCGCTGAAAGGAATTTTGAAGAGAGGATGGTTGTTTGCTAGTTGCCCATATCACTGGGAGAATTTTTCTGTTTTTTTCCTGGTTTGCTTTAAAACAGCTCGCCCCCAGGTTTGCACTGAGAGGAGTCAGGGGAAGGCGCCATGGCAACCACAGCTGCTCCAGGGAGCTGAATTCGCCTGACTTGGCCAGATTAGCAAACTGAGTGACCCAAGGTCTGCCCTCCCTGAGGGGGTCAGGACAGAGCCAGGACCAGCGCAGAGGACATGAATCAGGCTATAGAGGACCTAAGGAAAGGAGAGGGCAGCCTGCACTCTGCCCCTACAATCTCATTGCCCATGCAAAGAGTGTATTTGTTTGCAGCCTGAAAATAAGGCTCTGTGGTCAGCTCTGTGATGTATAAAGTTGGGCGAATCATTTACTCTCTGAGCCTCAAGAGTCTTTTTTCCTTTTTCCGCCCACTCACCTGGCACATAAAATACGCATAAAATAAACAGCAGCTGTTGTTATTATTATTAATACCAAATGCCAAAGAGTTGGATGCCCATTAGATAATGAGCTAAAAAATGTTTTCTGTACCACATTCCAAGAGGCTATCATTACCTAAAGAGAATATTCACATTCAGAGACCACTTGTTCATGGCTCCTTGGGTGTGGCTTTCTGGGCCATGGGTGCACATATTCGGTTCAGAATAAAGCTTTTAAAATTATTTTATGGGCAGCGCCTGTGGGTCAGTGAGTAGGGGAATGGCCCCCTATGCTGAGGGTGGAGGGTTTGAACCTGGCCCCAGCCAAACTGTAACAAAAAAATAAACGGGCATTGTGGTGGGCACCTGTAGTCCCAGCTACTCAGGAGGATGAGGCAAGAAAATCACCTAAGCCCAAGAGCTGTAGGTTGCTGTGAGCTTGACGCCACGGCACTCTACCGAGGGTGACAAAGTGAGACTCTGTCTCTAAAAAATAAATAAATAAATAAATGAGATTATTTTACAGGGTTTGGGTTCTTTCTGTTGACAAAATCATTCCTTTTGTTTCATGAATTAGAGGTTTTCAGAAAATCAAATTAATCTGTCACTACTTTTATCCATCATTATTATGCAATATCATAAAACGATATGATTCAGTGTTTATAGAATGAACAAAATAATGAATGTAATTCATGTGTGCCAACCTCGTTTGTAGCAGAAATAGAGGCTACTCAGAAAAATCCACTGGCCAGGGATGGTGGCTCACTTCTGTAATCCTAGCTCTCTGGGAGGCTGAGACAGATGGATTGCTCAAGCTCAGGATTTTGAGACCAGCCTGAACAAGAGCAAGACCTTGTCTCTATCGAAAAATAGGCACCTAGGGTGGCACCTGTGGCTCAATGGGTAGGGTGCTGGCCCCATATAACGAGGGTGGTGGGTTTAAACTCAGCCAAACTGCAACAAAAAATAGCTGAGCGTTGTGGCGGGTACCTATAGTCCCAGCTACTCGGGAGGCTGAGGCAAGAGAATCACTTGAGCCCAAGAGTTTGAGGTTGCTGTGAGCTATGATGCCACAGCACTCTACCCAGGTCAACAAGAGTGAGACTCTGTCTCAAAAGGAAAGAAAAGGAAAGGAAAGCAAAAGAAAAGAAACGAAAAGTTCACTGAATGAATAAACCTAATTAGTTAGCTTTGTTTGCCTATAAGAACCAGTGGCATACACTTTGATCCTGTACTAATGATAAAAAAACATTTTACAAACTATTGCACACTAAGAATTAAGAGTTGATTGGAGTACTGGGGAAACAATAACCACAGTACTTTTGAAGGAGTTTGCATTCTCAGGATAATTGGATCTTCTACTACTTAACAACTCATTCATTAATGAACATAAAATGTCCTTAACTTAAATTTTCTGATCTATAAAATTGGGGCATAAGTATCTATACTGTTGAGCTGCTGTGGAGAATAAACATCATTCGACAAGATTGTGGATATGAAAGCTCCTAGGATGAAGTTGGTCATGGTCATGTAGCAGGTACATGGTTTTGCTAGTTTCTACCCAAGCTCATAGAAGATTTCACAGTGTCTTCAGTCATTCTTTGATCAGAAAAACCAAATTTCTTTCTTTCTTTTTTTTTTTTTGGAGACAGAGTCTCACTTGTCACCCTGTGTAGAGTGCTATGGCACCGAAGCTCACGGCAACCTCCAACTCTTGGTTGGGCTGAAGCCATCCTCTTGCCTCAGCCTGCCAAGAAGCTGGGACTACAAGCATCTGCCATGACTCTCAGCTAGTTTTTCTATTTTTAGTAGAGATGGGGTCTGGCTCTTGCTCAGGCTGATTTCCAACTCCCGAGCTGAGGCAATCCACCCACCTCAGCCTCACAGAGTGCCAGGATTACAGGCATGAGCCACCTTACTCTGCCAGAAAGACCAAATGTCTGATCAAGAAGATGGTAGATCATCTCTGCCCCTTCTGCTGATGCCCCCATGTTTGTGATGGGTGTGAACCACGAGAAGTACGAAAACAGCCTCAGCATTGTCAGCAATGCCTCCTGCACCACCAACTGTTTAGGCCCCGTGGCTAAGGTCATCCATGACAACTTCAGCATTGTGGAGGGACTCATGATCACAGTCCATGCCATCACTGCTACCCAGAAGACTGTGGATGGCCCCTTTGGGAAGGTGTGGCGTCATGGTCAAGGGGCTCTCCAGAACATTGTCCCTGCCTCAACTGGTGCAGCCAATGCTGTGGGCAAGGTTATCCCCGAGCTGAATGGAAAGCTTACTAGCATGGCCTTCTGGGTCCTCACTGCCAAGGTGTCGGTCGTAGATCTCACCTGTCTGGAGAAGGCTGCCAAATATGATAATATCAAGATGATGGTGGAGCAGGCATCAGAGGGCCCCCTCAAGGGCATCCTGGGCTACACCTAGCACCAGGTCTCCTCTGTCTTCAACAGTGACACCCATTCTTCCACCTTTGATGCTGGGACTGGCATTGCCCTCAATGACCACTTTGTCAAACTCATTGCCTGGTATGATAATGAATTTGGCTA
>CAUYPK010093589.1:0-27416 GCA_963574355.1 Loris lydekkerianus | reverse complement strand
TCTGGTTTTGGGATTTTGTTATGTGGGCTACTCTTACTGGGGTTAGGTGATATCTCAAAGTAGTTTTGATTTGCATTTCTCTGATGATTAAGGATGATGAGCCTTTTTTCATGTGTTTGTAGATTTTGCGTCTGTCTTCTTTATAGAAGTTTCTTTTTAAGTCTCTTGCCCACCCTGAAATGGGGTCACATGTTCTTTTCCTGCTAATAAATTTGAGTTCTCTGTGTATTCTGGTTATTAGACCTTTATCGGAAGTATGTCCTGCAAATATTTTCTCCCATTCTGAGGGCTGTCTGCTTGCTTTACTCACTATGTTCTTGGCTGTGCAGAAGCTTTTTAGTTTGATCAGGTCCCAGTAGCCTGTTTGGACACATTTTCTTCAAAACATTAGCATTCTTTTATTGTCCCCTAAGTAGAGAGGAAAGGCAAAAGTGCTATAAATCAAACCAAAATCAGCAAACAGAAAACTTTACAGGATAAAATTTGGGGAAGAAGCAAATAATAGGTGTAGAAACACTAGCAAAAATGAAGTTCTAATTGGTGAAAAAGTCAATAATGTGTAATTAAATTTAAACTATAAAAATAAAGAAAGAATAAAAAGAAAAGAAAAATCTATAGAAAAAATGTTGAAATGAACAAACAAAACAAAACAACAACAAAACAAACAAACAAATAAAA
Source organism: Loris lydekkerianus (assembly GCA_963574355.1). NCBI lineage: Eukaryota > Metazoa > Chordata > Mammalia > Primates > Lorisidae > Loris > Loris lydekkerianus. Next base: position 26,738 of record CAUYPK010093589.1, on the reverse strand, counting down.
AATACCAAAAACAAAGCAGTATCTTGCTGAATATTGTCTGGGCAACAGGTGATCTTCTGGGGTATGAGATGTTAATCACAATGCTGATACAGCTGTATGATATCGAGACTGGAGGTCTCTGCTGATTTCTCAAACACTGCAGGATCTCTAGCCTAAATGTCTCCTCAGCCTGCTTAAAAGGCACTTTAAATTGCTAAACTTGGCTAAGCAGAAGCTTTCCCAGGAAAGAGCTTGTCGCTGGGATCACTCCTGAAGTGGCTATCCACTTACCCAGTGTGCCAAAACTGTGCATAGCCACTTACCCAGTCTCACTCTATGCCCTTGAGGGCTAAGGCCGTAATGTGTCTCAGTTCCTGCCTTTAGGGTGCTTAGTCACTAGATTATTAGCTTCTGCCAGATCCTTGCTCTGCGACCCTGAGGGCAGAGCTTGCTGTGCACTTCTCCCACAATGGCTCCGAGCGGTCCACAGCTAAACACTCTTAGCTTCATCTGGCTCAGCAGCTCAGTCTGGGGCCCTAGATAATACTTAAAGTCCTGTGCACTCTTGCCCAAGTTCTCCCAAGGTAGTTCAATTGAGTGCCAAGTCCAAAAAAATCAAAACAGCTCACAGGTAAGGCCTTTCCAGTTTGCAATCTCACTGCTGCTGTACTTACAGCTGCCTGCAGGATTAGACCAATCGAACACATGCAACCACTTGCCAGTTTTCCACTGCTTTTGTCCTCCTTGTGTGGTCCAGAAGTCTCTGGCTGACTCCCTGCGTCCTCAAAGGGATGTTTATGGGCAGATCCCATCAGCCAGAGATGCCTGGAGTCTTGTCTCCCCAGACTCACCATGCCCAGTTGCAAGGAAGCTGTTACTCAGCTGCCATCTTGCTCCTCCCTCTTATAACCCACTTTTAAAATGTTTATTTTTCTTTTGCAAATTTGGAAGAAACATATAAGAAGAAATTAAATTATAGCCAATGTTCTTGAGTGGGAATTCACCAGGGTTTGGTCAGTCTCTGATCATAGGTACTAGGACAAGCTTGAACTTGCTGGCTCTGGGAAACGAAGTTACTTATAATTCCAGCACCAGAATATAATCACTCTTACCATTTTGATATGTTTTCTTCCTTCTTGTCTATAGTCTCTCTCCCTCCCTCCCTTCCTACATTCCTTCCTTCTTTCCTCCTCTTTCTTTTAATTGGTAGTTTAAAAGAAATTCATAATTTAAATATTTTTCAAACACTAAGCAGGGAAAACAACAACAACAACAACAACAACAGCAACAATAAAAACCACATCCCAGGGCAGCCTTGGTCTATTCTCTCACTCATGGTATTGTTCTTGCTCACCTTCCTATCTTTCTTAAGTGCTTTTTTTTCAAACATAGTTGAGAATCTATTGTATCCTACTTCACAGTTTGTTCTTTTTCCTTAACATTTTGTTCTGTGACATTTTCTTCAAAACATTAGCATCCTTTTATTGTCATCATCATCAGAAGCCATATTCAATTTACAAAAGTAGAGTGTGTGTGTGTGTTTGTAGCTGGTTGCATCTGTGTGGGTGTGTGTTTGCTGGTGACAGGGAACATGTTTGTTGCCCAGTTTGAGGTGACTCACTAAGCTGGAAGAAAGATCTAGATGAGTTTATCTGCCAGTGAACAACAGATGGACGAGCATCTCTTTATTAAAAGTCATTTTGAGACCAGGCACGATGGCCTAGCACCCTGGGAGGCCAAGTTGGACAGATTGCTTGAGCTCAGAAGTTCAAGGCCAGCCTGAGCAAGAGTGAGCGCCCTGTCCCTACTAAAATAGAAAAACTAGCCAGGCATTATGGTGGGTATCTGTAGTCCCAACTACTCTGGAGGCTGAGGCAAGAGGATTGCTCTACCCCAAGAGTTTGAGGTTGCTGTGAGCTATACTGATGCCATGGCACTCTACCCAGGGTGACAGAATGAGGCTCTGTCTCAAAAAAAAAAAAGTCATTTTGGTAAATAGTTGTATTCACTCTGGGTGTCAGAAATCCCTTCTTGGACTGCCTATTCTTTCTGGTTCCAGCCTCCTTGGTGCTCTTCATAATTCTGTTGCCAAGGTTGCCACTGAGAGGAGTTACCTTCTCCAGGGATTTCAGAGCCACAGTCTAACTCTCCAATTCCATTCTTCATCACTGGAGGGCTTGAGAATGAGATGCACGTGTACTTAGCATACAGCCTGGCATATGGCGGCCTGACCAAGTCTGAGTTCCTAGGAAACCATGTCTCCTTTCCCATGTCTGAGTGCAATTGTGTGCTGACACTAGGTACAACCCATGAGCCATCTGGAACTCATTGCTGCACAAGTTGTAACCTTGGATGCTCTGTGTTTATTCTAATCCCCTGTTCCCAAGATCCTCATCAAGTGTCTTTGATGTGGCAAATTTTGTTGGCTTATTAAATATTATTGACTGAATTTCTCTATGCTATTTCCCTTGCCTCTTAATATACTGAAATTTTTATATTTCTAGATATATTTATTTTTTTTAGTTACTGAAAGAAAAAGAATCATATATCACAAGATGATATGATTTTCAGCTACTCAGTGAGTTATATTTTTGGCTTGCTTTCTAAACCCAGAGCTATAACGTATTATTAAACTTGTTCATATTCTTAAACCTGTTAAGTGATAACACTGATAGCAGACCACATGAAAAAGAGGTGAGTGCTCTTTCTGGGGAAGATGGGCTTTAATTTATATCATAAAGATGTGATGACGTTATTAGATCATGAGAGCCTGGGTTTAAGACTGAGAGGTTACAATTTTGATTTGGGGACAGATCATTATCTCAGTGCTTGGCACACAAGTTTTAGCTGTGTTTGTACCTGGTGAGTTGATGTCAAATTGCATCAAAACAGTGGAAAGGATAGAGTTTCAAAGGCTCTCTCTTTGCCAAATCTTTTCTTTCCTAACATCATTTCCCAAGTCCCCTTATTGTTTGGTGGAGCCATATGACTACTTTCTGACTAATGGGATGTGGGAAAAAGGGATATGTATTTCTTTCAGGCCTGGTCTATGAAATCTTTCCTCATGTCCTCCTGGTCCTCCACCAGCTCTTTCTTAATCTACCAGCTAGATGCAGAGGATCCAGAGAAGGATTCTGAGGTCCTAGCCCCTGGTGGAGCTACTAAGAAGATGACAGGCACTTTATCCTACAGAACTAAGGTCAACACCCCTTGCCCCTCCATAATCTATGTTAGATTTTGTAATGAGCAAGAAATAAACCTTTATTGTGGCATAAATATTCCATATAAACTGATAATGTTTGTTATCTTGTATATTGTGTCTTGTGTCTCTTATACAGAAATCAAACATGACTTGAGTATTTCAATTTTAATATGGTTTTTTTCGTTTCTTAAAATTTATACAAAATTTTTGGTATCTTCTGTATATAAACTCGGAAAAAAATTGAACAACAAACAGGAGACCGACCTTAACACAATGAAGAATTGCCTCACTGTGTGAAATTCTGTAATTTCCATTAGGACCTTCCTTTTGTGGACCCTCACATATGTAAGCACTTTGCTTTATATCCTCCCCATTTATTTAGACTGTCTCTGCCATTCCTGAGTCTAATTAGGCAAGAAACAAAGAATAGGATCTAAGGAAACAATAGGGTAGAAGTAAAAGGAAACAGAAAAGGGTTTTGGTGAAAGCTGAAGAACTGCATCCATAGACACAGGCTTTTTGTGAAAGCTCTCTTATTCTGATACCTGGTTCTGTGGGTTGTTCTGGGACTTACTCTTCTTATAAATTCTTCAAAGGCAGGAATTGTTTTTTGGTTAGCACAATGCCTAGCACATGGTTGGCATTCAATAGATGTTAGTTTAATTCTTTATTTTCTCTTTTAATTTCCTCTTTACTTCCCTCCTTGAAGGGAATTTTTAGTGGATGAGTTAGGACTCCTGGTTGCAAGCAACAGAAACTCACTTACACAGAATCATTCCCCAAGAGGAACTATTGCATAGTATAAAAGTAACAGGGAATCTAATGGAATTTGGGAGGAGCTGATTTTCAGATACCAGTGGAATTGGGCCTGGAATATACTGGAACTTTCTCTTTACTTCTCCCAATTCCTATTTCCAGCAATGGTATTCATCAGTCAATCTGAGTTCCATCAATTACAGCCAGAGGAGCAGTGCTGCAGTTCAGAAAATGCATTGCCTATAGCCATTTCTGTGATCATATGCAAGGGAGGGAATGTTCCCAGAATTTGTAGTGGTTGTCTGATAGTCTAGTAGGTGTCCACAAGGAACGTACAGGATACTCTTATTGGGACAACTTGGGCTTACAATTCTTGGACCATTGTCTACAGGGAGAGATTTAAATGGTGGCTGCTGGGAGAATTCGCAGCTTCCTACCTGAGAATGGTTGAAGAACCTAATAAAATGCTGAGGTGCTGCCTTCTCTCCAGTAAAAAGTTATTTTCTTAGAAAGTGTACTTTTTGCTAACGTATTCTATATACATAGTCTCATATTTTTCTAGAACTTTAAAATGAAAAACCAATGAGCAACAAGCACTTGCCATTAATATCCTTTCTTTTAACAGGAACTGGTAGTGGAAGTCACCATCAGATCCACAGGGAGAATCAAAGGGTAGGATGTGAGCACCTCGTTTAGAGAAATATCCTGCCACATTCTTCTTTTATATATTGTATTATATATCATATATAGTTGTTATACTTTCAGAGCACCATTTGATCCTATGTAGGTATTGGCTTCAGCTCCTAGCCTACTTTCTTGTGATGAAGACAGGACCACATGTTACTTCTTGGGAGAAATCAGTCTTAACCTAATTTTTTTTTGGCTAATGACCAGATCAAACAATTAAAATATACCATCTTCCCTTCCTCCCACCCTCCCTTCTTCCCTCTCTTCCCCAAACATTTGTTGCTATGCCTTCTTTGTTAAAATACATTTTAGTAGTTTAAAAAAGATAAATTCCTTTCTAAACCTAATTTTCTTTTTTTTTTTTGAGACAGAGCCTCAAGCTATCACCCTGGGTACAGTGCCGTGGCATCACAGCTCACAGCAACCTCCAACTCCTGGGCTTAAGGGATTCTCCTGTGTCTACCTCCCAAGTAGCTGGGACCACAGGTGCTTGCCACAATGCCTGGCTGTTTTTTGGTTGCAGCCGTCATTGTTGTTTGGCCGGCCCAGGCTGGATTCGAACCCACCCAGCTTAGGTGTATGTGGCTGGTGCCTTAGCCGCTTGAGCCACAGGCGCAGAGCCTTCAAACCTAAATTTTAAAGTAAATACAATACAACTAAAAATCTGAACCTTGACCTAAGTAAGGTGTGCTTCTCTAATTTTAGGAGTCAGTAAACACTTTATGTATAGGGCTGGAAAATAAGTATTTTTGTCCTGGCAGACCATATGGTCTCAGGCAAAACTACTCAAATTTGCCTCTGCAGGTAGAGATAATATGAAAATAAATAAAACTTTATTTGTTTAATTTCATATAGTTTTAATGAGTCACAAAATATTATTCTTCTTTTGAATTTTTTCCTGTCACTTAAAAATCTAAAAGCCATTTTCTTTTTTTTCTTTTTAATTATTATTAAATCATAGCTGTGTACATTAATGCAATCATAGAGCACCATACACTGGTTTTATATACCATTTGACATATTTTCATCACACTGGTTAACGTAGCCTTCCTGGCATTTTCTTAGTTGTCATGTTGAGACATTGACATTCTACATTTACTAAGTTTCACATGTACCTTTGTAAGATGCACCGTAGGTGTGGTCCCACCAATACACCCTCCCGCCACCCATCCTCCAACTCCCCTTTCCCAAATTCTTAGGTTATAACTGGGTTATAGCTTTCATATGAAAGCAATAAATTAGTTTCATAGTAGGGCTGAGTACATTGGATACTTTTTCTTCCATTCTTGAGATACTTTACTAAGACAAATACGTTCCAGCTCCATCCATGTAAACATGAAAGAGGTAAAGTCTCCATCTTTCTTTAAGGCTGCATAATATTCCATGGTGTACATGTACCACAATTTATTAATCCATTCGTGGATCAATGGGCACTTGGGCTTTTTCCATGACTTAGCAATTATGAATTGGGCTGCAATACACATTCTGGTACAAAGATCTTTGTTATAATGTGATTTTTGGTCTTCTGGGTATATACCTAGTAGAGGAATTGTAGGATCGAATGACAGGTCTATTTTTAGATCTCTAAGTGTTCTCCAAACATCTTTCTAAAAGGAATGTATTAATTTGCATTCCCACCAGCAGTGTAGAAGTGTTCCCTTTTCTCCACATCCACACCAACATCTCTGGTCTTGGGATTTTGTGATATGGACTAATCTTACTGGAGTTAGATGATATCTCAAAGCAGTTTTGATTTGCATTTCTCTGATGATTAAGGATGATGAGCATTTTTTCATATGTCTGTAGGCTGTACACCTGTCTTCTTCAGAGAGGTTTCTCTTCAAGTCCCTTGCCCAGCCTGAGATGGGATCATTTGTTCTTTTCTAAAAGCCATTTTTAGCTTGAAGACTATAAAAAACAGGTGATGGTCTGGATTTGGCATGCAGGAGTCAATTTGAGGAATCCTGATGAGAGCCCAGGCAAGGATTAACACATCTGCTTGGTTGCCTTGATTCAGTTTTCTTACTTCACAGGTTTTCCTGAGATAGCATCTCTAAAAGAACAAGTGAAACAATGCTTCTTTTGATCTCAGGCTTGAACTCATACTTTCTTGGTTTATGCAACATTAGCATTCAACTTACTTGGTTTCGTGTGAGAACCCTGCGCTGAGAAGGATCCTTTAAGACTTTGCACTTGAAGTGGTGCATTTAGTGGTTCTGTAGGTGTGCAATCTCTAAAACCAGGGAAAGAGATAATGATTCTGGGGAGAAGCAGTTTAAAAACAGTTCTAATTATTCAGGCAAGTTATTTTTACCAGACTTTCAGGGGACAGATATGTGATCACATTGTTATTATTTTTATAGGTTATATTTCAAGAAGCTTTTCTGTTAAGAGTGATTAAAATACCAAGTTTTAATTTCACTCACTCAAGAAAAAATTCTATTGCAACAGACCTTTTTTTTTTTTTTTTTTGATAATTTACTACAGGAGATTATGCAACTCAGGGCTTTTAGGCTCCTCATTTGAGGACTTATTTTGGCACAAAAATGTGTGCTTCAGTTAAAGGTTGGGGTAAGTGGGAGAAATACAGGGGAATAAGAATTAAAAGAAAGTTTTGGCAGTTACTATATTAAAAATAAATAATATTACAAGTAATATTATATATAAAAGGTTATATATGAAAATTCTCTTTATTTATGAAGTTAATGGAAGTAACAATAATTACCTCCATTAACAATAAACATTGTCACAGAGAAGAATTTTTCATGGTATCTATGTAATGACACTTGGGAGTCAGCTGGTGATTGCATTAAGTGAATGCTTAAAGTGTGCCTAGGTTGGACACACTTATTCTCACTTAATCCTCAGGGTAAAATGAAGAAAGTGAGGCTTAGGGAGGTTGAGTATCTTGTTCAGGGTCATGTAGTAGGTAGTGGTGGAGCCAGATTTCAGACCCATGTCTGTCGGTAAAGCCATTTTCATGCCTACATATTGTCACCAGTCCCAGACATGGGTGTTACAGTCTCAGGACTACTTCATGGTTTTCAAGCACTGCTTGGATTCATGCTGAGATGTGCATGTACTATCCTGTGTAGCACAAAGTTTGTGCCACCCATTGTCTTTATGGGTAATTAACCTGTTTCCTGACTTAACCAAAGTGTCAGTGTGAATGTGGTGCTAAGTCTTCCCTGCAAGAACTCATACCTGAGGTTGTAAGTTATACACTCTGACATAAATCCATTTAAAAATATATATTGTGAATTGAAAAGGATTAAATTCCTGAGACAAGCATTAAGCTGGGTTCCAGTGGGCTTGAGAGTTTTATGGGTTCCTGAAATCGTATATAGAATACTGCACATATGTGCTTGTGCCTTACTTTGGAGAGGGTTTCTAATTTTCACTAGATTCTGAAGACACGTGGATCTCTCTAATATCAACGGGAACCAAGTAGGAATAAACCTGGCAGACCCTTACTATTGGCATGTGTCTGTTAATTGTGTCAAATTCCATAATAACAAATGAAGTTAAATTAATTGTAGTCTCACAATAGCCTGAGTGGAGCTCTGTCACTGCACATGTTGCCCTGGGCGGACTCCTCCGTGGGACTCGGCACTGGTGCCTTTCTTGGTGGACATGCTCAGCGCCTGACACTGAGCTCTGCGACTGCGCCGCCTGCTGGTTGGAGGAAATGCTCTTCCCTGTGTAAGCCTTGCCTAATCAGGCATATTAGGCACTGGAAAGACCGTTAAGTTCTTTTGGTCTTAAAACTTAAAAGTTCCATAAGGTGGAACTTAGGAGTCCAAAGTCTGCCGCTTTCCTACCTGTGGCACCTAATTCAATCCCCGCTCAGCCTCTGTTTCCTCTTCTATAACAAGTGTGTTAGTTATAGGACTGGTAAGATCTTTCTCATCTCCGCAAACTCCAGAAGTCTATCCGACTTGGCAAATTCAAATTGAAAAGAATAGGACAAGCTATTTGAAAGGGATGGTAAGGGTTGAGTTGTGAACTGCTGGTCTTAGAGAAGCAGCGAAAAGGCTGGTGCACAATAGGGGTTACCTTGATAATTATGACTCCAGGCTAGTTCTGGGGACAGCTGTTAGGAGGAAGTGGCCGGCGATTTTCCTGACATCCTTGTTTGGAGTAAACTTTGGCAACATCTGATGGCTAAGATGTTTGCTTTTCCATCTGTTGTTCTTTTTGGAAGCTCTTCAGCCCGCCAACAAAAACATCTAGGAGAAGCACGACGCCAACTCTCAGCCATTCCCTTGTGTCCCCAAACTCCACTAGCCTCCAGAGAGAGGGAACGGGAAGCTCAAATAGAAAACAGATGCGCCGGTAGGGCGCTGGTTTCTGCGGCGCGCGGAGAGGAGAGGGACAAAGGCGGGGATTTCTGCGCACTCGCACCAGCCCCCCTGCACACGCACGGGCGCGCGTCCCCTCCCTTTATTTAACACTCCGCTCGCCGCATCTGGAACTTGGACTGGAGATGCGGCAGTTGCGATGGCTCGCTGACTCCACCGAGTGCCTGGTGTATTATTGACGTTGGTCCCCTCGCCTGCAGCCGGCGCGCTCTGCTAAGTGACCCGCGGCGCTGCGGGGAGCGCGCGGCGCGGCCGGGGAGGGGACGCGGCCGAGCGCGGGGCGCTGGCGCCGGGCTGCGCGTTCTGTTGCGGGGCGGCGCGTAGAGGGGGTCCCCGGGAAGTCGCTGGCCAGCCGAGCCATGACCGACGCCAGCAACAGGAAGGAGGGCTTCAAAAAATGCCGGAGCGCCACTTTTAGCATCGATGGCTACAGTTTTACTATCGGTGAGAACTTTTCACCTCCTGTCCGACTTCTGACCTGGGCAAGCACGTTTTCCAGTGGCGGCGAGTGTTCCTTTCCAAGCGTGGGTGGAGGCTGTGGAGAGGTCGGGCTGGACTAGAGGGTCTCGCCGGGCGGGAGCCCGGGGAGCTGCGGCGACAGGACCGGGCAGCCGCGCTCGGTGGTGTCCGCGCGGAGCCTTCTCGGGCTCCAACCTGGCATCCACCGAAGCTGGTTTTCAGGCTCACCCTTCTCTGAACTGGTCCATTTCCTTGCTGCGAATTTAGGAGCGCAAGCTGAGGGAGGAGGGATAGAAGCCAGGATGGAGAAGAGGAGATGCAGACGGGAGTGCGGAGAGGGGAGGCCAGGAACTGACAGAAAGACGCGGACTCGATAGACTGGAGACAGACCGGCAGAAACATCCAGACTCTGAGATGTTGCTCGAAAGAGCTGGACGGCAGGGCAGAAATACAGAGACAGACTCCAAGACAGATTACAGAATGAAGAGACATGGAGACAGGGAGAGGAAGAGGAGAGATTCGGAGGCTCAGAGAGAGACAGACAGATTTAAAGAGAGACAGAGACTGCTTGATTCTGAACAATTAGTTGAAACAAGGAAAAAGACTTGGAGAGAGAAGAGAGGAGAGAAGAGAGGAGAGGGGAGAGAGAGAGAGAAAAAAAAATTCAGGCAGGCAGGGAGGGATAATATATTAGGTAATAGATCATGTTGCTAAAATATTTGAGACAAAGCTGTGATGATCCCGAGGTGCGTGGTGGGATTTCCCTCTCCTGCCCTGTGGACTCCCAGTGCCCCCTGTGTTTGCTCCACACGCCTTTCACCAAGAGAGGGACCACAGAGGTATCCGTGGGGGCAGGACCACAGGTCTGACCCTCTGGAGGCCAAGCATTTGAGCACTTGGTACTTGGTACTCTTACTACTGGTTCCCTGCTGTAACTATTGAAACAGCTTGCCAGGGGATTGCCCACTTCTCTACCTGGGAATCCCAGGTAGTGCCCTGGAGGCTTCCTCTCCAGAACGCCAGCACTGGGGGAACAGCAGGGCAGAAGTAGGTGCCTAGGAGCTTCCCTGAGATCCCTGTTTCTGAGAGTGCTACAGTTATTGTGGGCTTCACCTGAACTTAACCCGAAGCCCTTGAAAATGAAGGGGGTTATATAGTATTACTTGGCTTTTTGGTAGGCTGTGTCTACCTGCAGAGTGAGAAGGTGGCAGGGGCAGCAAGAGGCCAAGAAGAGATGCTCATGTTTGCGCCACTTGTTCTTAATCAAGCAGTCCAAGGTTTCTGGTGCAAACACACCAGGTCCCTTCCTACAGAATCTTTGTCCACGCTGTTTCCCCCTCCCCCAGCTAGGAATGCTGTTACTCACTCTCATTTCCCACCTCCTCCGCTCTCCATCCCCATCAGAATTTCTTCCTCTGCATGCTTCCTAGTCCTGGACTCTTATAAAGCTCACATTCTGAGTGCAATCAGTTATTCAGGCACCTGTTTGTAGTCCACGTGGCATTACCAATTCCTTAAGGATGACACTGTGCTTATTTATCTTTCATTTTCAAACTGGGTGATGGTGGGTGCCAAGAGAGTGTTTGTAGAAATGAATGAAAGGTTCTTGAAGTTAAAAGTGTTTCATTAAAAGGTCATTGTCATGTTAATGTTTGTTTTTGTGACTCAGGTAAGAAAACTATTAAAAGTGATTTTTAAGATTTATGTGGTAAGTTCCCACAAGATCTTATCCTCCAGAAAGTGTGGCTTCCTAAAATCCTGGAACACAGTGTGGTCCTTATTCTCCTACCCCCTCTTCCTTCCCCATTAGAAGAGAAGGTTTAGCAGATTGCTGTGCTCTGGTGGTCAGGAGGGACCCCTAAAATGAGCTGGTCACTCCCAGGTGGATAACTGCCAGTTTATTGCAGATTGCAGGATAAATTATTTGTTCACTTTTTTCTAATTACCCTTCTCCCCTCCCTCCTTCAACAATGTTTATTGAATTTTACTGTATTGAAAGGTACAATTGAACATGATGCCTGCCACATGGCAAACATTCAATAAATGGTAATTGTGATTATTCAAGGCACCAAGTTAATATTGTGGGGAGTTTCTGAAGATCAGAACCTGTGTTCAAGCAATTTTTACTCTTAGGGTCATGTGATATATACATACATAACCATTTTAGAAAGTAGAAGTTAGTAAGTACTACAAAGACATTTTAGAAATTTTAGGCCAATATAGACATTTTAGAAAATATAGATAGTTACAAAGAAAGAAATAAAATCATCTCTAATTTTATCATCCATGGCTATATTAATATTTCTTGTATATCTTCTAGTAGTTTTTTGCATACATACACTTTTTAAAAATAAAATGCAATCATAATGTTTGGAAATCTATTATTTAATAATATCTTATTGGATTTGTTTAATGCTATGTATATTTACGTAATTAATCTATTGTTTGCTATTTAGGTTTCTTTTCATTTTTACTATAATAATGCTAAAAATCTAAATCTTTTGAGTATATCCATGAATACTTTAAAAGGATAAACTTCTAGAAGTGTAATTGCTTGGTGGAAGAGTATGAACATTTTTGGTAACTTTAAAACATATTGCTTAAGTGCCCTCTGGAAAGAATTACCAACTTATACTCCCAGCAGCAATGCTTCAAGGTGTCTGTATGTTTTTTTTTTTTTTTTCATGAGTGCTGGACACTATAATTTTAATAAAAGTTGCTAGTTTGAGAGGTGGTAGGTGGCATCTCAATTCCATAAGGTATTTTAGTTCTTTGGTAAGATTGTCTTTTTATATCATTTACCTATATGTCTTTCCTTTGGAGGAGTTCATCATTTATTATTAATTTTTAATCTCTTACTGTATGTCATCTATATGAGTTATACATATGACCAATTCATTAATTATACATAATATAGAATAACGATTTATTTTAATATATACTATGTATTAATCATATAATTATAAACTTAATATATACTAATGATATGCATTATATGCACATGTACATAAGTCTCTTTGTGTGTGTATATACAGGATGGACATAAAGTTCATGTGCAATTTACTATGTTAAACTTTTAAATTGGACATGAACTTTATGGCCACCTTGTATTAATATATACAAATATGTATATAGGGTTACCTATGATGGTTCAGTTTTACAGTGGGTTTATTGGGATATAAGATCATCTTGACTTTAATATGTATATAAACACTTGCCAGTGCTGTTTGTCGTGTATGTTACAAATATTTCTTCCAAGCACAAGGACTCATATCAGTGTGCGACAGTTAGGACTTGTTTAAGAACGAACAGCCCACACCTGTGAGTGCCAGCTAGTCATGCCTTTTACATGTAGCTGGTAGAGCAGGTGACTGTCACCCTCTTACCACATGAGAGGATAATCCTGATGAGGTTTTGGTGGACTCCCTGATTTCTTCTTTTCTCAGGCGACTAACATCTTGCATTAGGAATTATCTCCTCTTCTAGTCTGTTGATTATGCAAATCTTCCAGGTCAAAGGACTTTACTAAAAGAATTCATATTATAGTACTGGAGAGGAGGAGGTCTATGAGGATAATGGGGATCTTGAGGGTTCTGTGGGTGGGGGAGGTGAGCTGCTCCTGTGGTAAGGTCAGGAACTCTCCTTGGGGGCTCCTGACAAAACTCCTTTCTGCTGAATGCGTTTTTCTTTTTTTTTTTGGCCGAAGTGAGGCATTCTCTTCTGGTTCCAATTGGGCAGGAAGAAGACTTTGCTATGCTTCTCTCCTAGGGGTGGTAACCTCCAGGGATGTTTGGACATATATGGGACACTTATGGTGGTTGCCATCCTGGGGGACAGGGGACATTCTCTACAGTTAGAGAGCTGAACTGAGGCGGGAGGGGTTAAACGTCCTGCAGGGAGAGGACAACACTATAGGTGAGGCCTTGCCCAAACACCAATAACAGTCCTATGGAGAAACCCTGCCTGTGTTCCCTCTGGCCTCCCTCTGGCCTACAGCGTGGCTGGGGGCACACTGGGAACAAGGTCAAGGCTGCTCTGAGAGCAGGTGCCTTCTCTCCTGTGGCCATGAGGGGTGGTGTAGGCTCTGAGCTGGGGTTTAACTCAGCTAATTCCATCACTTTCACAACTCTGAATGGTAGCTATTAGGACCTCAATTTAGGAGAAAAAACTCCTAAGACACCCAGAGGAAGTAATTTTCAGAAGTCACATAGCTGGGAAGTGATGGCTACAGAGGACTTTATCTCTGCTTGAGTCTTGGTAAGAGCTGGGTGTTTGTCAGGTTGGCTGAACCAGCCCAGGCCAGAGCAAAACCTGAAAGAGGCTGGATTATTGCTGTCAGTGGGGTGGAGTCTGCACCTTGGAGGAAGATCAGGTGGAAGAAACAAGGTTTATGAATCTGCTTCCCAAATGGCACCTTCCGTCCTGTGTTGCCTTGTCCTAGGGGAAATGGTTTTGCCTCACCGTTATATATGGTCGTGAATGGGTATGTGGTCAAGAGATCTTGGAAACAAGACTATGAAGTTGAACACATGCTCCACCCAGGAAGTGCTGACTTTCATTGAACCTTCATGATTTGGAAGTTCTAGCCCCAGGAAACCATTGAACTTAGGATTGTAGCAGGTGATTATACTGATGAGCACTAATTGTAGGCCGTATGTAGAAAGATCAAATGTAATTCCAATCTGGTGAGGTCCTTGTGAAGGAGTATTTGAATATGGAGTGAATGGTGTGGTGGGAGGTGCAGTTTTTGTTTTTCAGAATAATTTTTTTTCATCTTGTAGGCTTTGAGGATCTGTTGGGGTTTGTATTATATTAAGTGGATTCACAAAGTTTTACTATCTTCATGAGGTTGCCTGAAACACAAACAAATACCTCCCCATGGAAAGTGAAGTATGTCTGTAAAAAACAACAACACAGTTTTCTTCTTTAACCAGCTGAGCAGGCACCCCCTTTGGTCTCCTGTGATACTGCTGAGGGTTCATGGTATGGATGAGATGATAGGGCTTGGGGGGACTAGTCATTCCCCTTCTCTCATCATTGAGGGCCTCCAGGGTGTCAGAAGGAAGTGGGTGAATCCACAGGCTTGGAGGGTTTGAAGTTGGTGGGGGTAAATGGCAAATAAGCTGTTTCCTCCAAAAAGTAACTTGGTGGTGTTGTGGAAAATTCTAGGTCTGTACGGAAGAGGCGTTGCTAACAGAGGGATGTGTTTCCTATAGCAACTGCCACTGGCTCTCCTGCCTGTGTTTCTCTCCTTGGGCTGTCTCAGAGGAGGAGAACAAGGGGCCCCTAGAGAACAATCTGAGGTTCAAGGAACTGAGAGTGAGGGTTCCCTGTTCCACCCTTGGATTGCTGGATTGGGGGAGCTGAGGGGAGGAGCTGGCTGGTGGATACTCCCTAGGAGGGCATGGGGTGGGGAGAGCTCTGTGGGTGGCCAAGGCCAGTGCAATTTGACTGCATGTACTGGGGTGGTGGTGGTGGTGGTCCACTCTCTGGGCCAGGCATGGAGGCCCCGGGCCTCTCTTGGTGCATATGGCTGAGGACTTTTTCAGCCCAGTCTGGTCTCTTTGCTCTCTCTGCTGTGTGTCTTGTCTGTCTTTCATCTGCCTGTTTTATCTGTCGGGGTAATGGAATGACATTTGGGCCATGCATACCAGTTTGGGAGTGATGATGGGGAGCAAAGAGCCCAATAAGGATCCCCGGGGAAATATTCTGCAGCCACGTTGGTTGCAGTACCCATGGACTAATTTCCTCCCCCTCGCAGCCTCTCAGAGCCAGAGTTAGATAGAGCAGGGTGTGGGAAAAGCAGTCAGCAAACTGGGGCTTGCTGTCTCTGCTCTGCCACATTCTGTACCTTGAGCAAATATTTCTGCATCCCTCTCCTTTCTGCATCTTGAGCAAATATTTCACCTTAGCCTCAGTTTCTCATATGTAAAATGAGGAGTGTGATTCCTAGTTATGGAGTTGTGGTGAGGGTTGACAGAAGTTATGCATGAAAAAATTGCTCTGTTCATTCTAAAATGCCTTTCAAATGCTTTTTTTTTTTTTTTTTTCTTTCTTTTTTGAGACAAGGTCTTACTCTGTAGCTCTGGATATAGTGCAGTTGTGTCATCATAGCTCACAGCAAACTCAAACTTTTGGGCTCAAGTGATCTTTCTGCCTCAGCCTCTCAAGTAGCTGGGACTATAAGCACATGCCACCATGCCCAGCTTATTTTTCTGTTTTTAGTAGAGGCAGGGTCTTACTCTTGCTCAGGCTGGTTTTGAACTCATGCTCTCAAATTATCCTCCCTCTTTGGCCTTCCAGAATGCTGGGATTACAGGTGTGAATCACCATGGCCAGCCCAGATGCTTCATTATTTGTGCAAAATTAATACTGGCTAAAACTCATGTATCCCTCTTCACAGCATTTGTACTTTACCCAAGAGAAGCCATGTGTTTAGCCTAAGGAATGAGGGTCTCACAAGGGGGTTGTAATTGTCAGTCAACAATTGGAGTGCATGGTTTTAGAGGTGCCTGTCAGCTGAAAGGTCACATTGTCTGGGAAACACTGGGCTTTGGAGTCACATGAAGACTTATTATGCCCATCAAAAAAGCCTTTTAGCTTCTCTGAGCCGTATGTTCCTTCTCTGAATAAATGGAACTAGAAATACCTTCCTGGTGGACGAACCATGGCCAGGGGAGTGAAGGGCTGTGCTCAGTGCCTGGCTGTCATACTATAGGCATTCACTCTATGTCCCTTCTCTTTGCCTGAAATCATACTGTGAGTAGAGCTGATACACTAGGCAGATGTGGGTGAGGGTCAGTGGTGTGACCTGGAGGGTTGTAGGTGCACTCTGTGGGGTGGGCAGCAGGGTGCCTTGTGCAACTGTGCTGGCCCCAGACACAAATAGGAGTAAAAGCAAAGTGTGTAGTGGGTTCCTCCTTTCCTCCCCACTCACACAGTGTGCCTGGCATGTCTGCAGCCTACACAGATTGGAGCAGGGTCTACCTGGGGCTCTGGGGGAAGTTGGGGGTTGTGGGGAGAATAGCAGTGCAGGACTAACAGTTTTGAGCTTGGCTTTGGGATTAACCTGGGACACAGCAGCAAGAGGGGATGGATGGTTAAAGCAGAGTCCAGAGCAGTTTTTAGAGTTAGACACTTGGCCTTCAAAACCCAAACCCCATCTTCTCTGTGACTTTAGAGAGGCAGCATTGCGTGGCTAAAGTTAAGTTTCCTAAACTGTAAAATGGACATGGTAAGTGGTATCTATTTTGTTGGGTGGCAGATAAAATGAGATAGTGCAGGTAGATCTCCTAACAGGGCTGACATGGATATCCTTATCCACTGAGCACAGTAGGCACAGTGCTCAGCCCACAATATTTTTAGAAACCTATTAAAATATTTTAACTTTTCTTTAAATCAGGAAAAAATAGACTTTTAGGTCAAACGAAAGGTTGAACAAAAAGTCTTAATTTATAAAGTTTTGATCAAACAAGATGAATAAGCTCTAAATATCTGATATCCAACACTGTACACTTAAAAATTTGTAAAGAGGTAGATCTCATGTTAAGTGTGTTCTTATCACAATACATACCCCAAATTAAAAAATTATAAGAACATATTCTTCTTCATACCAATGCAATACTAAAATATATTTTAAATTTTAAAGTAATATTTTATGGAGTATGTGGCCAGAAGGGCAAACATGTCTGGGGCCCATGAAAGTGATAATACAGCTCTAGCTTATAGTATAAGGCCTGGCACATTCCAGGCATTCAAATTGTTAGCTATTATGTCATCAAGTTATAAACATTTCCTGAACATAGCACTGAACTTGGCACTGAGGAAGGGCATGGGGAGCCACGAGAGAAGAAAAACAGAGAGTAATGGAAGACAACATAGTGGACTCAGAATTGGGAGATGGAGTTAGGTCCTTACTAACTTGCTCTTTAATCCTGGGTGAGTCACTTAACATGGGCCTCAATTTCTTCATCTATAAATGAACTGGTTGGGTAAGGAAATCTCTGCGATTCCTGGTGCTCCTAGAGGAGGTAAGCTTTGAGTACTGATGGCTATCCTATCCTTCCCAGAGAGGAGGAGATACAGGGGGAATGGCTGAATGGGAGAGATCTGAGTTGCACTGGGGATTTCTGGAGAAGGATGCTTTGCAGAGTTCAGAGCAAAGGGGAGGCAAATTGCATGTAGGACTAAGAAAGAGCCCAGTGTTGAAATTATCTGAAGTAAATATACTAGACTTTGTGTATATTAAATACAACTTTGTACAGTTTTCTTACAGGTAGGTTTGATAACTACTGAGCTAGATTCAAGGAAGGACCAAAGGCAAATGTGTGTGTGAGCTGCCTATGTCCTAACTACTACATCCCAGTGGAAGATGTGGGACTAGTGGAGATTTGTAAGTGTTGGCTTGCCTTCAGGGTTAGTGCCATTCTGATGTGATATGAAACCAATATGACTTCAATTCTTATAACTAGATTTCTTTGTTATGGAGAATAAATGTAATAAGTAATAGACATGGAAGCACCCAGCTTGGTCTCTGCTTAATAAATTCTGGTTGGATTTGAGAGAATGACCTTGGTCTTCTGTTTTCGTTGTTCAAAAGTGGCATTTCATGTGCCCTTCTCTTTTGTGTCCATGAATGTCAGTCTCCTGGATGGTGGTTCTTGATGAATCCATGGTACCATGGTGGACCACCAAGTGTCCCCATTTGCTTAACTAGATAATTATCTTTTAGGATTTAGTATGTCACTTTATGATGGTTTTGCAAAGCAAGTCCCTCCCTGCATAAGACCCTTGTTAGATGGCTGACTGTCCTAGGCGGGAATGCTAGATGGAAAGGAAAGTGATGCAAGAGACCTGAGCTCTAGACCCAGTTCTAGCATTTGCTATCCCTGTGACCATGGAAAGATCACACCTCTGAGCCTCAGCTCCTTCATTTATAAATGGGGATAAATGTTCCCTTTTTGTGGCGTTGTTGGGCGAATTCACTAGGACAGGGAATGTAGGCACACAGCACACTTTAGGTGTCCAATAACTGGTAGCTGATGGTTGTGATGATGAACAGACTCTGAAATCCAGGAGTGGGCAAGATTCCCAGACCCACAGCTGCTTAGCTGGACAGTGCTCACCAGCCAGCCACTCATGTCACGTGCAGGCATGGCTCCCAGTCTGTCTTTGTTTTAGGATAGGATTTCTGACCAGGCCAGAGATCTGGAGTGCCTGTCTCACCCCAGCCAAGTGCTTCCAGCTGAATCTGGGTAATTGGTGCCAGCTGCTTTAGGGGGAGCTGCCTGGCACTTCCTGTGCTGCTGGCAGGAGGGCTCCAGAGTGTGGCAGGAGCTTGGGCTGAAAGCCAGGCCTTGCCCAAGGCCTTGCCCAAGGGGCCCTGGGTGGGTTTGGAGGCAGAGTTTCTGGAAGTTGGTTTTCATTTGGTGGATCTTCTGCTAGACATAGATCCAAACCACTCAAGACTCTGCCCTAAGTTTTAGGTCACAGGTGCTGCCACTAAGGTTTGTTTTCTCTGAGCAGAAGTCATACCACAGTAGTTGATTTGCTGGCTGCTGCCCCTTCTCTCTGCTTCTCCAAATGGCTGTGCTTCTTCTATTCTTGATAACTCCATAGGCAGCTCAGAAACGACTTTATGGACTTGGACAAGAAAGTAGAAGGATCAGCCATTATGGACGTAGTAACCACCAGCATAAGAAAGACTTTTAATTCAGCTTTCACAAGTTGAAATCAGACAGGTGGAGGAATATTTGCCAAAGATCAAACTTGGGAGTGAGGTCTTCAGCTGGTTCAGCTCCAAGGCTCATTCCTGGTTTCATTTTTTGTGTTTTTGGTTTTGCTATGCTAGACCTGTTGAATTACATATTTTACTATCTAGACATCTTCACTGTTTGAGATTATCTCAAAAAATTATTTTGGTGGCATATGGTAGAAAGAATATTCCTTTTTATATTTTTAGACAAATCATAGCTTGAATTGCTGAGCTGTGATGCTCACCATTTATAAGAAATCTGACCACTTTCTTTACCTTTCTGAATCTTGTTTCTTAATCTTGTGAAGTAGGAATAATATCTACATATGACATGAGATATGAAAAGGGCTGGCCCAATAATAAGACCATTGCAGATGCTTATAAAAATATTAGTTCTTTTCTCTTTTCTCTTCTTCCCCTAGTTCATGTCAAACCTGAAGGTATTTCAGCTGGCTTAGATGTAATCACAAAGTACTGGAGCCCTCTAGCCCAACGCCAGGGCTAGAAGGCTCCCAAGAGAAATCTGCCATTGTTTTTACTCTGTCTTTGGGCCTAAGGAGCCCAAATGGACACAGAAGGATTTAGGCAGTAAGTGAGAAAGTGGACAGATTTTTATTTTAAGGATACCAGTTTACTGTTTCCAAGAAAGGCCTACAGTTATCAACTCATCTTTCTTTAACAGCTGGAAGTTATTTTAGCTTTCAGATTTTGTCAAGTTAGAAAATATCAAAGGGGAATCCAGTGTCTCTTAAGAGGGAACCAGCAGGACTAGATCAACCAGACAAGCCAAACTGGATCCCAGCTATTTCCTGGGGCCTAGAGAAACCCAATTTGATGACAAGGTACATTTTCTTCTTTTATCTGGGTCATTCATGAGGATAACTGTTTAAGACAGTGAAAAAAGTTTAAGAGATGAGATGCGGAATTTAGTCCAGTTGTGTAAGACTGTATGCCTGTTTTACTGTCTATTTTGAGGAAGAAGCTGTTATTTTGGGTGATTATGCAAACTGTTGCCCCCATGTTGCTGATGAGAGTAATAAGGCTTTATCATTTGTGAAGCACCTTCCCAAGAATGAACTCCTTTGGTCTGCCCGTTACCCTGCAAGACAACTATGAGCAGTTCCATTTTATAGATGGAGAATCTGGGACTCCACAAAGTCAAAGCAGCATGTTTCAAAACAATGATTCAATCCAGTTTTTATGTTTCAGAAAGCTGGAGCATCTAAACTAGAAATCTGGGCAACATCTTAGATTCCTTTTCCTGCATCCTAACTCCCACCTCATCTAGTTGTATTCAAGTGCTGTGAATTTTCTGATCCAACTATCATCCAGATAAGACCCTTTAGGAACTTCCCATTGCTTGCAGGATCAAGCCTGTGTTCCCAGGTAGGGCTCACAGGCCTTTTATGATCTGTTCTTCCCTTTTTTCTGGGCTTATACTTCACAGTGTCCTCTCTGCCCGTGGGTTGCAGTCATTCACCTGGTTTGTCTTTATAGCAGCTATTGTGTTAGGCTTTAGAAATATGATGTGAGCAGAATAGACTAGCCCTGACAATCCAGAGGGTCCATGGACATTAGTCATTGTCTGTTCTCTGATGATTGTCTGTTCTCTTATGGCAAGACCAGAGTCTGGTAGGAGTGCCCATCAGTAGTATCTAAGCTGTCTTGGGTGTCAGGGAGGAGGCAGAAGAGTATCCAGGTAGAGCAGGGAGCCTGTGCAGTGGCCCTGTGTCTGGAGGGTGGAGATTAACTGTCCCATCAGCAGGGGAGAAACATGAATTAAGAAGAGGCTGGAGAGATGAGCAGAGGTCTGACTGTGTGAGGTGTTACAAGCCCATGGAAGGGTTTTCTGTTTTTTTCCCCTAAGAGCAGTGGAAAGTAACTGATCACTTTAAGCAAAGGTGACATGATCAGATTTGTGTTTGTAAAAGCACACTCTGGCCATACAGTGGAGAATCAGTGGGTGAGGGTCTCAAATGGTCTTGCTGTTGTATAATAACTAGCTATTACTGTGTGTTTGGTGTTCCTTCTCTGTATCTGAGCCTTCCTGTGTCCTTCTGATTATTAATTCTCTCTTCTGAACAAACCAGACAAACCTGGGCTGCCAGAGCCATAGGTGGTCCTTGGGGGCTCAAGGCTCTCTTCATTTTCCTAATTACTTAACTTATTTTTTAATATAATGAAGGTAGCATTATTAATTTTATTTGCCTGTAAAAATGCAACTCAGGAAAGAAATTATCCAGAGATGATCTCTATTAATGTCCTATCTTGGGTTCACATAATATTCTACTGCAATTCTATTTAAATGGGATCATACATGTTATTCTGTGACCTGCTTTTTAAAGCTTAATCATATATGTGGTTATTGTAAAGTACTCAGCCTTCCTGCTCTCTCTAACTTAGTGCCTATGGCTTCTTTTGTGCTCATATCAGCTTCCCTAATCTGGAATGGCCTACAGATCAGGCGAAAGTCATCTAAGTATTTCACTGCACGACCTATTTTGGCAGTGGTTTCTCACCAATTCTATATACACACATTTTATATACAAGCACACACACACACACACACACACACACACACACACATATATATACTTATGATCTCTCTGTACTTGAGCATTTGCTAAATGCAGGCACTCTTCCAAGGCTTCATGAGCACCCAGCTCATTTAATTTTCTATTTTCTAATAAGGAAACTAAGACCCTTGTCCAGGGAAATAGAGAGATCTGGATTCATCCAGGGCATCTGAAGCTAACTGGTATGTGCAGGCTTGACTGTGCATGGGAGAAGGGGCCCTTCTTACACTTGTGGGACATGCCTTTGGTAAACATCTGAAGTGCTTTGGGGCATCCAGCATCTCCTCTTAGCATCCCAGTGAGAGGGGTTTTGACCTTACATGAAGGAAACTGGGTACTAAGTTCTCAGGACCAGAATGTTTCTTACAGTTATTTCAGTCAATCACTCATTTCTTCATTCATTGTACGGCAAACATTTGTAGAGTGTCCATTGACTGCCCTGCAAGTTTAGGGAAAAATTAGACATTTTTTTTCATTCTTAAAAAGTACATGGGCTTGTGGGGAGACTGACATTGAACAACTGCCTGCTGGGGCCAAGAGCTGTTTGAAGGATTTATAACGGAGGGGGTGATACAGGGGTAGGAGTCGGCAAAGGCCTGGGCTCTTGTTTTATCGTTTCTGTCTTTCCTGCCATCTCTCCTCTATTATCCTCCCTCCCCTCTCCCGTCTTCACTCTTCCTCTCTTTCCTTCTCTATTCTCCCTTCTAATTCCTTTTCTTCCTTTCTTTTCCTTCCCTTTGGCTTTATTGCGGTATAATTTACATAAAGTAAAATCCACTCATTTTAAGGATTCAATTGAACAATTTTTGGTAAATTCACAGAGTTATCCACTCCTCACCATGTATAACTACTTCATCCTGTCTTATTTTGAATAGGAGTTTATGAAAGTTTTCTGGGCCCCGTCCTGTAGAGATTCTGATTCCGTAGTTGTGGGTGGGGCCCAGGCATGTACATTTTCAGAAAGCTCTTTAAGTGATTCTGATGTGGAACCTTTTTAAGAGTCACTGAGCTGGATGCGGTTGAAGATGAGGTGGGCAGCAGAGAAATTTGGGGAGCCTTGTGTGCAGAGAAAGCCCCGTGTATAAGAACAGCATGGTAGGTTAGCATGATAATGTAATTGTAGGCAGAGAGAGAAAGCAATTAAGTGATTCTTGCATTT
This sequence comes from Loris lydekkerianus, assembly GCA_963574355.1. Taxonomy (NCBI): domain Eukaryota; kingdom Metazoa; phylum Chordata; class Mammalia; order Primates; family Lorisidae; genus Loris; species Loris lydekkerianus. Next base: position 3,805 of record CAUYPK010093589.1, on the reverse strand, counting down.
GTTCAGTTAGGAATTAATAAGGAACCAATTATTAAATAATTCATTGACCTATTCATAGGGAACTTCTTTGAGTATTAGGCACTAGGCTAAGAGTTTTATGTTTAATTTTCAACAACTCTTTTGACTCATTATTATTCTCAGTTTTAAGGTGAGGAAAAACTGAGGCTCAGGAGATTAATAGAGCTGGGACTTAAAATCATTTCTGTCTGGCTTCTTCCAAATAGCAGTTTGTCCCTACTCTGTGCAAAGCACCATGTTAGTGCTGTGTGAATGGGGTCTTGGAATCCCACATTCATGGTAGAGATCATTATGCATTCCAGTATTGCAAGTGATTCTCTGCCTTGCTGTGCTGTTACTGCTATTTGCCCTTCTTTTCTGGGGGTTAGAGGTGTATTAGACTTTCTCTAAGGGGAATTCCAATATTTAAATGTGCTAGGGAGAGGCAATATAAGAGACCTTAGTGAAACACTTTGAAGCTTTAGTTTATGTTGGCTTCGATAAATGTCCTGGGCTGCTTTTTCCCTCCCAGGCCCAGTTAATCAAGGTAGCATTTACTGACTGTGCCAAACTTGACCCTGGCTCTCTAGTGGCTGCAATTCTGAGCTCTGCAGAGTGGAAGATGAAGGCTGTCTGTGAAACAGGCATTGGCGTTCTGTGGTAGGGCTGTTTTCAGAGTTGGATGCGTGAGGAGGGGAAACTTGTAGTAATTACTGAACAGATACCGCTAATGAGGTCTCTGCTGGATTTGCAGCTGGCAGAGAGACCTCTGCATGGGGACTGGAACGTCCAAGTCACTGGATCATTATGTGACATCATATCCTCCCCTTGTTGTCATAGCAGCTGTAATCATCCCAGTGAAAGTGTCCCTGAGGGTGATGGCAAGCTAGATCTTTCTCTGTTAATGGGAATCCATGGTGCTTTCTTTCATGCTAAGGAGGAAAAAAAAAACTAGCATGCTGATGCTCTTTGAAAGGAGAAAAAGCTTAGTTTCAGCATATTATTACTACTGTTATAATTATTTTAATAGTCATGCATGTGGTACATGTTTATTAAGGAAAAATTCTTAAGAAAGATTGGCAAGAGAATACAAAATCTTATTGGTAATAGTAACATGTACTGTTAACATTTTGGTAATTATCTCCCTGAACAAAAATGTTTTTGTTTAATGAATGTACCTATGTACATTTATCATGATGTTTTAAAATATAGGTCCATCATAGTATTGCAGTTTACTTTCCTCCCACCTACTAATGTATAATTAATATCTTTTCGTATTAATATTCTTCATCAGAGTTTTAAGGTATCACAATTTATGTAGCCGATCCTTTGTGTTGCTGTATGTTCAAGTTCTTTGTGCTTTCTTGCTGTCACAAATAACCTTCCAATAACTATCATTGTCTCTGCATCTTATAAATCTTACTTGCCTTAAGATAAGTTCCTAGAAGTAAAGTTATTGAGAAGGAATACTTGAGTGTTTTTTTTTTTTTGAGACAGAGTCTCTGTTGCCCAGGTTAGAGTCCTCTGCATCAGTCTAACTCACAGCAGCCTCAAATTTGTGGGTTCAAGTGATTCTCCTAGCTCAGTCTCCTGAGTAGCTAGGACTGCAGGTGCCAGGCTAATTTTTATATTTATAGTAGAGATGAAGTCTTGAACTCGTCAGAGTGTTAGGATTATAGGTGTGAGCCACTGCACACAGCAGAGTTGAATATTTTTGAAGCATTTGAAATATATATTCTAAAGCACTTTCACCATCCAATGTGTCAATTTACAATTCCCTACACAAAATATGAGTTTTCCTGTTGATATTGTGAACGCTGGATTTTAACCTTTATTACTAGGTATTTACCCAGAAGAACAAAAATCATTTGACCACAAAGACATTTGCATCAGAATGTTTACTGCAGCCCAATTCATAATTGCCAAGTTATGGAAGCAGCCCAAATGCCTATCAATCCATGAATGGATTAACAAATTGTGGTATATGAATGCCATGGAATACTGTTCAGCTGTTAAAAAGGTAGACTTTACATCTTTTATGTTTACATGGATGGAGTTGGAACATATATCCTTCTTAGTGAAGTATCTCAAGAATGAAAAGAAGTATTCAATGTACTCAATACTATTATGAAACCAATATATAAACACACATTCATAGGAATGATAAAACACAAATATAGTCTCGCAAAGGGAGGGGAGAGGAGTGAGAGGGGAGGGGAAGAGGGAGGGCATTTGGTGGGATCTTGCCTAATGCGCACAATGTAAGGGTACACTTCAAAATAACTAAGAGTAAATTATAAATGTCTTACCACAAAATAAGTAAGCGAGGTGATGGTTATGTTAATCAGTTTGATTTAAGCATTCCACATTGTATATCGAATCATCACATTGTACCCCTTAAATGTATAGTTATGATTTAATAAAAATCAAATTAAAAAATAAATAAAATATGCAAAGTTAAAAAAGATGTAACTGGAGAAGTAAAACAAACAAACAAAAAAATAAGCACAGTATATAATGATTTCATTTACTTGCCTCTTCCTAAGTTGAACCTTTTTTTGTTTATATGTTAATTGACAAACTGTTTCTCTTTCACAAATAGCACGCCCTGCCTTTTGTTTTTATTTTGGGGTGTTTTCCTCTAATTTACATAAACTTTTAATATATTAAGGCTATTAATTTGGTGATATTTGTTGCAAATAATTTTCTCAGTTTACAAAGATGGCTGTGGCTCAAAAGAGTAGGGCGCCGGCCCCATACACTGGAGGTGGCAGGTTCAAACCTGGCCCTGGCCAAAAACTGCAAAAAAACCCCCCAAATACCAACCAAACAAACAAAAAAACAAAGATGACTTTTAACCTGGCTTAGTGTCCAGAGGTTAAATTTTTAAATACTCCAATCTTTTTTTTTTTCACTTATGGATCATGTTTAAAAAAACTTAAGATTGAAGATATTTTGAAAATATGCATCAATAATTTCTTCTAGCTTCTAAGTTTATTTTTGTATTTAAATCTTTAACTCTTCTAAAATTTATTTTGTGATGAGGTAGATATTTAATTTGTTTTCCCCTAAATTTATTCATTTTTCTGCATTGTTTTAAAACACTAATAATTAATTAATGTTGCAGGCACATACGTACACACATTTGGGTATCGTTTTGGAATTTCTATTTAGTTCTCCTAGCAATCTTTTCTTATTCTGGTATGATGACATTTAGTTATTATAACTTTGATGTACACTTCAATGTTCAGTATGGCAAGATGGTCTTCATTCATCCTTTTCCAAAAAGTTCTTGGCTAGTTTTGCTCATTTTTATTCTTGAGGGATTTTGAATTTGCCAGTTTTCATTAAAAATTCTTAAGTTTTTTGATAGGGTTATAGTTAAAAGCATGACTTAGCAACTTTCTAGGTGGCCTAATTCTTTTTTTTTTTTTTTTTTTTTATTAAATCATAGCTACGTACATTGATATGGTCATGGGGCATCATACACTAGCTTCACAGACCTTTTGACACATTTTCATCACAATAGTTAACATAGCCTTCCTGGCATTTTCCAAGTTACCGTGCCAAGACATTTACATTCCACATTTACTAAGTTTCACATATACCCTTGTTAGATGCCCCGCAGGTGTAATTCCACCTGTACCCCTCCCTTCACCCACCTTCCCCTCCCTCCTCTCCCTTTCCCCCTTTCCCCTATTCTTAGGTTGTAACTGGGTTATAGCTTTCATGTGAAAGCCCTAAATTAGTTTCATAGTAGGGCTGAGTACATTGGGTACTTTTTCTTCCATTCTTGAGATACTTTACT
>CAUYPK010093584.1:0-58544 GCA_963574355.1 Loris lydekkerianus | reverse complement strand
CCCCTCCCCTGTGATTATATGTTGAAATGTACATTCCAGCAGGGTGCTTGCAACGCACGTACACTGCTCTCACTGACCCCCTCCCCGCCTAAAAACAGCCCATAAAAAGGGCCGCCCCCCTAGACTCAGGGTCGACCCCTCTGTCTCCTGCGTGAGATACGAGTCGGCCCCAGAGCTCTGGTCCTCCCTCAATAAAGCTTCGTGCGCTTTGCATCAAGTTGCCTCTCGTGAGTCTCTGGTCGTCACGCTATCACGGAGTCTGAGTGGGGGTCCCTCCGGGGGTCCTACACTTTCTGTAAGTCCATGCTTGTGTTGGGGGCCATCTGTCTGTTATCTCCTGTAAAATTACCATAAAGCCTAAATATATATCACTTGTTTTTATAACAAAAATCAACGATGAACTTTTTCTAATATTTTTATGTGTAAAGTTTTACAAAGGAAAATAGTAATAACTAATATTTATCACACATTTACTATACTGGTTAGTGTTCTGAACACTTTAACATACTTTTTCTCATCTAATTCTCCCACTAATCCCCAAGATGTACATTAACATCACCGGTTTACAAATGAGGAAGCTGAAAATATGGTATAACTTGGCTAAAGCCACGTGATAATAAGTGTCAGGGCTAAAGCAATCAACTTAGAGTTGTAAATTCTGTGGTCTTATATGCTATTATTATTCATCCTCTATTTAAGTTCACTTAAGTTTCATGTAAAACTCTCACCCTGAAGAGTTCATCTCTTCAAGTTCAATCCTATAGCAACTCCCATACATTCTGCCTCTGAAATAACAACCCAAACCTAACTTCTTCTGACAATGTCCTCTAGTCCAAGTCACAACAGCAGCCTTCTAGAGTCTAGCTTCCACACAGCAGCCAGAATGGGCTTATGAAATCATAAATCAGATCACAATGATCTTCTACTTACTATCTTCCATTTGTTTCCAGTTTGAATTATAATGCTACCCAAACACTTCAACAAGTTCTTGCAGGTCCTGCATGAGGTGGTGCTTGCACACTCAGAATCCTCAGCAAGGGGGCTCTTGGGCTGGTGCCCCGTATCTCTGCTCTCCCCTCCTGCATCTGCTCCTCAGATCATCACTCAGCTGACACTTTTTCAGTCTAAGCCTTCGGGGGTGTGTGGGCTGTGTGTGTGTATTTGTTCTGTGGGGTTGTACATGTATGTGTGACAGAGGTCTTTGATAATAATATCAATTTCTTTAAGAGATATACTACTACAAACATGTCCTATTTTCATGGCAAGTCAGTTTGGGTAGGTTGTCCTTTTCAAGTAATTTGTCCATTTGTCACTGAAAGAGTTTGGTGGCAATACAGAGGACATATAAAAAGCACAGATATCAAAATCTGAAATCAGTTTTTCCATTTAAGAAAAGTGTTATTTCCTTTAATATTGGTTTGGATGGCCCTATACCTCGAGTAGGCTACACTGACTGCTAAAACATCAGCTCCTTCATGCAGACGCTCCCTTCTTTTGCCAGGGTGTAGGCCTCTGAAAGGCATGAGAAGGCACTAAGGAGTTGTGTCCATTTCCCAAAAGGTCTCCTAATCTTCTGCACAAACTCACACATCCTTTGACATGTTCATTTATTCATTTAGCAGTAAGGGAAAACAATTTGAACACAGTCCATATGCACACACTTTGAATGACAAGATGCAGAAAACCAAATGGCAGTGGTTCTTAAATTTTAGACTATATGCAGGTCACTATTAAAATACAAGTTGTTATGCTCCAACCCCAAATTTCTAGTGGGTCTAGGATGTGGCTCTGAGATGCCTAACAAATTCCCAAGTTGATGCCTATGCTGAGAACATAGTTGGAGAACCATTGTTTTAAAGTTTTTCCATGCATATCTGTTCATGAACAGTGAAGGTAATACTCCTTCATCTAAAGATTTCCTTATCTGCAATCTGGACCATCAAGGCCATGAAAGGAGAATAAGCAGACTGGTGGACTATTTAAAACCACACTCCCAGAAGTCTGCTGGGTGATGACATTCACAATCATGCTGCAAGGCCAGAGACGGCCATGAAAACGTGGGTTTACTGTGTTAGGTTTTAGGAGCAGGTGCATATAAGTTAGAACTTGGCACACACCATGTGAAGGAAATCTGGTTACAGCCATTCAAGGGTTGTTGATAACTGGACAAACAATAATCAATGACCCAGAATCCTTCTATCTTCCTGGTTTCTACCCTCCAGCTTACCTCATCATCCAAAATTGCTGCTAGAGATCCAGACATCATATGCACATATCAGACCGCAGAAACAAGAAAGGTAAAGACACACGGGACACATCTCCCTTGCTCAACTTCCTTTAAGCAGCCTTTTCAAGAGACCTACAAACCACTTCCACCTATATGCTTTGGCCAGAATTTAATTACAGAGTCATAGTAATTACTAAGGAAACAGGAAAATGTTATGTTTTAACTAAAGCACAGAGTTGATTCCAAATAATATAGGAACTGTGTTTGTAAGGAAGGAGAGAATAGTAAACAACTAACTGGTTGTCCATGCCAAAATGAGAACAAAATATTGACCTTAGAATTGGAATCAAACTTAAAAATTTTTTTGTATCAGATTCAAATTGTCCACATTGTTGCTGGAACTGTTTTATTCCTGCCATCTGGCAGATACTCAATAAATATTTTTTGCCCTAAGAGCAATTAACATACCATCATTATATAAAAACAAAAGGGATCTGCATATTAGATCACTCCTTCCCCTCTGGAGATTACAGTCCAGCCCATTTGAGAGTTCTGAAAAGACTGCAAAGTTAACACTGCCACAGCAATTTTCTTTAAGGACTAAAGGGGGTTATACAAGTAAATTCCTCTGGCTAGGAAAAAACTGAGGACCTTTCTCTAAAATAGGATCTTGAGAACCAGGAAGTTAAACATAAGCATGTTTGACAATTTAGCACCTTTTTCCAGACGTGTGAAAAATCAGGGCAAGAAAGGTGAGGGAGAAAAGTTAACAAGTTTTCCCTTTCTTAGATTAGAAAAGATCAAACCATCACTTTCAGGAGACCTGTTTGGTCAGTCCATACATCAAAATTGACAATGTGGTGAACTTACCAGCATTCAATACTCTCAGTTTTATAGACCACAAAATTGTCACAAAGACTAAGCAACTCACCTAAGGACAAATACTACATCAGGGCAAAGCTGAAAACAGAAGTTACTGATCCCCAGTCCACACTTTTTGCAGTCAAAGGAAAAGTATACAAAGTTTTGTATTGTATGCAGGCTACACATACAATTTTCCTACAACTTTACAGAGCCACAAAGAGGGGGTACTGATCAAGGTCCACCTATCTTAGATGCTTCGAGGAAACCGTCTGTATGATTACCCAAAACATTTTCGCACAAATTTATGGCATCCGAGACTAGGGAAGAGCTCAGTGCAGCTGAAATACCCAACAGGAAGTAAAAGCACTTTAGAAAATAGCCTGGTCCAGATGTGGTAATTTGAGAAGCCACAATTTTAGACCACTTTTTACTATTTTCTTCAACCTGCACATTTTACTAAATAACTATCAGTAAGTTATTTACTAAATAACTATCTGAACTCTAAAACCTGTACAGTGGATTACATTAAGAAAACTTTCATTTAGAAAATACCTAACTGAAAACTAACATCACCATCCTTAGTTTAAGGCAGCGGTTCTCAACCTGTGGGCTGCGACCCACAGGAACTGTAGTAAAGGACCGCAGCATTAGGAAGGTTGAGAACCACGGTCTTAAGGGAAAAAAAGAATGTCTTAGGTTAAGGCAATTTAATGTTCTTAATAACATAGGTAACAACTGTGCATCTGGCTACTGGTACAGATGTTAACCTAACCCAGGCAACCCTGTTCCAGGATGAGAGCTTACAAAAGGGATTTTAACAGACTAACTCTTAAACTCAGCCGGACACAAAGGATCACACTTGTAATCAGCACTTGGAGAGGCATAGGCAAGAGGATCACCTGAACATAGGAATTCAGCACCAACTAAGTAAAATAGTGAGCCCTAGTTTCTACCAAAAAAATAAAATAAAATAGCCAGGCATGATGGCATATGCCTGTAATAGCAGTTCACAAGCTGCTGAGGCAAGAGGATCGCTGGAGCCCAGAAGTTTGAGGCTACAGCGAGCTACGATCATTCCATTACACTCCAGCCTAGGCAAAAGAGTAACATCCTGTCTCAAAAAAAAAAAAAAAAAAGAACCTCAAGTTTGGCTTTCTTTCACTTAAAGATTTTGGATCTCTACCTCCTTAACTGTTAAGAGTGACGTCCCTGATTATGTGCTCACCAAACCATAACAAATGAAATTTTTAAAAAATCAGCATAATGTTTAGATAAGCCCACAACTCAATACCCAAGCATTCTTATAAGATCTTCTACTCTTGATATCACTTAACTATTTTGGTGTTTAAAATATCCTTTATTTTAAATGACGGCAACATTTAGTATGAGTATATATTTTTTGATTTGTTTTTATTTTAAATATTCTTGAGTGACAAAGTAAGAGCACTGGTCACCCCACACTGAAACACAAATTAGTATATATTGGGAGCTAGATGCTGCTAGTTAAGGAAATCAAAAAGTTTGGGTTGCTAAACAAGGTAGCTGCTTCGAGATCTGACATTTTATATTTCCCTAGGTCTATGACAATTTCCTGAACTGGCAGAGTCACTCATCTTCCCCCTGTAGAGGGTGTAGTCCCAGTGACAAGCACCAACACAACTGTAATCTGAGAGTTTGCAGTAAAACAATGATTCAAATCCTGCATATAACATTATTTCTAATTCTTTTTCTCTTTCTCTCTCTCTCTCTCACCAAAGACTGAATTTGAGAAAAACTTCCACTTATATTACTTATATTTAGCATTATCAAATGTGTGCATTTATTAAAACCTCTAAAAAATAGGTTAAGTGGTCCTAAAAAAGGACATGGTGGGCGGCGCCTGTGGCTCAAAGGGGTAGGGTGCCGGCCCCATACACCGGAGATGGCAGCCAAAAACTGCCAAAAAAAAAGGACACGGTAAAATGAAATAATTTTAAAACTGGGAAGAAAATCTATCTTGGGGATTAGCAAGGTTTATGGAAGATTGTTCGGCCGCCTTAGGTAAAACAAGGGGCTCAATGACTCAGTGCCTAGCTCGGTGGTACCACCACAGCCAGGCAAAGGAAGATGGAACACACACTCCTCACTCACCAGGGCCCACAAAAGCCTAGTTTTTAAATGTGAAACGATTTGTGAACTGTAACAGAGATAGCCTAGGCACACATGAAAGTGACATATTCTGAAACAAGAAGCTTCATATAAATGGGTTTTCTAGCTACTAAAGGTTACCAATTGAGCTCCTGGATCCTCTTTTTATAATAATTAACAATTTTATATAGAATATTTCAAAAATATATTTCCTATTTTCCACGGATTGCATTTGGGGAATACAAACTATGAAACCAGAGTATCAGGTTAGCATCCCAGATCCATCATGCAAAGTCAGCCAAGTTCATCTCCCTGAGCCTCAGTTTCTGAACCTACCTTAGCACACTGTTAAAAGAATTAAATGAAATAATGCACATAAAGTATTTAGAACACTTACCCTGGCACATAGTAAATGCTTAATACATTTTACCTATTATTAAACAATATTGTAGTGGTCAGCGTTTAATAACCAAGTTTCCTAACAGCCCTCCCCAATGCAAAACAGCCCCAGCAGTGACTCTTGAACAGAAAGGTTAAGAAATGGGCATATGGTTCAACACAGACCAATGAGACAGGAAAGGAATTCAGCTGGCGCCTCCAGGAAAGGCTGAGAAAGCAAACACTGGCAGAGGCATCTCCTCCTAAACCTGCATCTCTGGGAACACCACCTGGAGAAAATGCAGCTACCTTAGGCCCTCACAGTACATGGGGCTCATCTCTTTCCTGACACTGAGTGAGTGCTCAACATATCTTTGTTTCTATACTTGTTTACAGTGTCTTTCCTCCCCCACCACATCAGAAAACTGAAAGGAACATTATCTTTTGGGATATGTATGCAACATCCTTACACAAAGCCCCTGGTACCTGGGGCTTTGTTTACTAAGTTTACACATACCTGAACATAGTGGGTGTTCAACAGATATCTGGCCTATATGTTTTTTAAACAGAACCCATGTCAAAAGATGCTCAAAATAAACCAAAAAGATGTTAAAATAAGTAGAGCTATTTGAAATGCTGAAATAGTCTCACTATTCTGTTTAATGAGATCCCTCCCCTCAAAAAAAAATAGTAGGAAACATTTTAGGACTCCCAGAGGACACAAAGAAAGGGCAGGAAAAAAAAGGTTTTTCGTATGTGCTTGTATTCTTAAGATCATCTAAGCTGTAGGATCAGAAAATAGGCATTAGCAAAAATGAATGCAGAAAGTTACTACAGAATCCTAAATTTCCATGAAATATTTATTCCATTTGAAAACAAGACATCAAGTTTACAACTTCTAATCTTTTAGGAAGCCATACTAGGAACAACACATAAGCATTCCAAAAATATAACTTTCCTATCACTTTTCCTACTTTAATCCCCTAAAATTTAACTAAACTTTTAAGACTTTGTAATAATTTAACTACTACTTTTGAATTACAGTTCATTCAATTAACTAAATATAATAGAACTGTGTGGGGAATATTATAGTGCCTACTTGTGTTTAATTTAAAACCTGTGTTACATTTTTCCACAGTTCAGCTGATTGAAAAGGCAGCTAGATGTAATATTTTGTGGTATGATAAAGAAACTTATATTACTTCCCAGGCATGGACTTTTTTTAACATATGGATTCAATTATAAAATAGCAATATCTCAACTAACTCCTTAAGTGGTTCTAATGTTCTAGTGTTATTTTCAACTGGGGAAAGTTCAAGGTCTTTCTCAAGGAATTAAGTAGGCAAGCATATAAACATGTCAATGATTTAGAATCCACCTGAACTTAGACAAAACACTGTGACAGCAGTGAGCATCTTTGGGAATACCTGTCAGGTCCCTTCGTGGTCACCTCCTGTCGGAGCCCAGGGACGCTGGGTCTCTGGCCCCATCCCGGGGCCCGAGCCAGAATGCTAGGCCTTCAGCCCCAGCCCACGAAACTGGAAGTGGACTGCTGTGCCAGCTTCCTCAGGCTGGGTCTCATTCGGGTCACTGGTGCTGAAGCAACTTTAGAAGTCACAGTCAATATTAGTAGAAGTGAGCATCTCAGCAGCAGTTAGTCTGCCTATCTGTCTGTCTGTCTTAGTTCTCAGTTTCTCTGATCCTTTAGCTCAGGGGTCCTCAAACTGCAGCCCGCGGGCCACAGGAGGCAGTGTGATTGTATTTGTTCCCGTTTTGTTTTTTTACTTCAAAATAGGATATGTGCAGTGTGCATAAGAATTTGTTCATAGTTGTTTTTTTTTAAACTATAGTCTGGTCCTCCAACAGTCTGAGGGACAGTGAATTGGCCCCCTGTTTAAAAAGTTTGAGGATGCCTGCCTTAGCTACTTTTCCTGAGGTTATGTATAGAAGTAATACACCACAGGTGTGACGGCTATGCTATAATGTAGGTGTTCTCCTCACATGAGCTTACAGGCTCTCATGCTCTTTAATGAGAGACCAATGATGTTAAATGTTAAATGGTGTTAAATGATGTTATGTGAGGTTATGTCCCTGCCCCACTCGTATCGCCAAGGTATTACTCACAGGTGTCTCCTACAAATACCATTTCAAAGAATATTGCTTGGCAGAAAAAAGTAACAAAAATCAGCAAGAAAAAAAAAAAAAAAAAAACCCATGGGCGGCACCTGTGGCTCAAAGGAGTAGGGCACTGGCCCCATATACCAGATGTGGCAGGTTCAAACCCGGCCCTGGCCAAAAACTGCAAAAAAAAGAAAAAAAAAATCCCATTAAAAAGTAGGCAAATGACATGAACAAAAGCTTTTCAAAAGAAGACAAGACAGGCTCAGCACCCGTAGCACAGTGGGTACAGTGCCAGCACATGCACAGAGGCTGGCAGGTTCCAACCCGGCCCAGGCCAGCTAAACAACAACGACAACTGCAACAAAAAAAATAGCCAGGCATTGTGGCGGACACATGGATTCTTAGCTACTTGGGAGGGTGAGGCAAGAGGATCACTTGAGCCCAAGAGTTTGAGGTTGCTGTAAGCTATGATGCCAGGGCACTCTACCAAGGGTGACAAAGTAAGACTCTGTCTCAAAAATTAATTAATTAATTAATTAATTAATTAAAATAAAATTTACACCTAAACAATGCATATTCTCTGAAAATTGCATAACCCTGAACTTGTGTTTAGCAAGGGAATAAAAACTACAAAATTCCTATAAGGAACATAATTGCTGGAGGAAACATTCATGGTAGCCTTCCTGTTACAAACGGCCTGCTTCTTTTTCTTTTACTTACCACCTTTTTCAGTTATAGCACAATTATATTAACTTTCTGAAAAACTAAATTAAAAATATTGACCTTACTACTTAGAATAACTATGCAATCATCTCGTACTTGTGCAGCCTCCTATGGGTTCTGACTATAGACCATAAGAGCACAAAGGTAAAAAGAACATGTATTTTCTGAATAGTTGTTTAAAAAAAAAAAAAAAATCACTGGTTAAATTTTCCAAAAGAAAAACATCACCTTTTTTTATCTTTTCTTCTGCATGCTCATGTCATTCTTTCCCTTAACTTCTGGTCCATAAGGTTACTCTATCTCCAGGTGACTTAAGAACCTCAAGAAAGAGAAGTCAAAACGATCCCCTACTAAGCATTCTTTATGTCCCAATACTTCTGAATTCAATAAAGAGCATGGGCTCTCTACTGCCAATCTCTGTACACTGTATTAGAAATACATGGTGTCCTCCAGTCATCATACATAGGGAAACCGGGAAATTGTAGCTAAATATATCTTTATTTACAAAATATTCATTACAGAACTTATAAAATATTTACAACATATTTTCTACATGTTGGCTACCGCTTTATAAAATTTTATAATGAGTATTTTGTAAATAAAGATACATATAACTACAATTTCCTATTTTCCCTATGCATGGCAACTTTGGGGGTGACTTTTGAGACACTCTGTATAAAACCATAATCCAAAGCAAAAGCTCACCATAAAGGAGCAAATGTCACTCAGGAAAGCCCTTTTAGACTGTCTTCACTCAAGAGTGCCTCAAAATAGGTTGCAAGAGGAGTCCCTTGATTTATGGTAGTCATTAGTTGGGAGCTTCATGAAAATTCTGCAGCTTTAAATTCTAATTCCAGCTGTTCATTAATCTGCTGTTTACTAAGAGTGAGACTTCAGACCCATTAAGCTCTTTGGATTTCAATTTTCTTCATTCATGAAGTGAAAATAACCATACAGACCCAATGGTCTTGACAAAGCATTTGTAGGAATCAAATGGGAAATTAGATATGAACCTCACTTTGAAAATTGAAAGCAAATAAAATACAAATTGCTTTTATTGTAATAATACACCAAACAGTTCTACATAGAGTAGGGATCAGGGAAGGGGAAACAAGCACATGTGGAATAAAAACAACACAACAGTGGTTCTAGAGCAGTGCTTTAGTGTGGCAACAGCTGGGAAGAACACCATTTAAAAACAAGCCCTCATCAGGAGAGAGCAGGATCAGATGAGAGCACCGTAGGTCATTTTGAGAATATAGATAAGGGAGGTTAGAACTAAACCTCAATAGGGGGAAAAGACTGAATTACCACTATTCATAGATTATAAATAAAAAGGTGCACAAGATAATGTCCCTACTCAGTGTAAGGCAACAACCAAAATTAGTAGGTTAGCAGAAAGGTCTATAATAAAGTACAGTGTTAATTTTTTTATGTAAATATTTTCAAAATCAAAGTAAATCTTGGGCTCCTTGAGAAAAGAGCTGATACCAGATTTGGAGCAGGAAAAATGCATGGATCACTTTGTCATATCAGAGAACAATGAAGCAAAGACTACAAAGACTGCATCAAAAGAATGCAGAGGCCAAATGGAAATATTCCCCTGGCCACAGATTAGGACAACAAAGAAAAAATGGACTGAAAGACATCAAAAACATTTAATCTCATTGAGTTCATAATGACATTTTTTAAAATAGTCACAAATGGAGGATGGCATGGAACCAAGTCATTAAAATTCAGGATGAAGGTTAGCAGCAGAGGCTCAGGCCTGTAATCCTAGCACTTTGGGAGGCTGAAGTGGATGAATCTCCTGAGCTCAAGGAGTTTGAGAGCAGCCTAACCAAATGAGACCCTGTCTCTACTAAAACTCGAAAAACTAGCTAGACATTGTAGCGGGAGCCCCTGTAGTCTCAGCTACACATGAAGCTGAGACAAGAGGATCATTTGAGCCCAAGAGTTTGAGTTTGCTGTGAGCTATGATGCCATAGCACTTAACCCCAGGGTGACTGAGTGAGACTCCATTTAAAAAAAAAAAAAAAAAAAACTGGGAAGAAAGAATTGATCATTTATTTTCCTTTCTATATCTCAGAATGACCAAAAACAGTTGGCTATCCATATCCATGGGTTCCACATCCATGGATTTAACCAACCAAGGATCAAAAATGGTCAGGAAAAAAAATGATGATTTTATCTGTACTGAATATATACAGATATGTTTTCTTATTATTCCCTAATCTTCTGGTCCCCAACCCAAGCCACAGACCAGTCTGTGGCCTGTTGGGAAGCAGGTCGCACAGCAGAAGGTAAACAGCTGGCCGATGAGCCATGTTTCATCTATATTTGCAGCCCCTCCACATCACTCCCATCACAAATGAGTTCCACCTCTTGGCAGATCAGTGGCAGCATTAGATTCTCACAGGAGCACAAACTCTACCTTTAACTGCGCAGGTGAGGGATCTAGGTTATGTGTGTCTTATCCACCACCACCTCCATCCCCAGTCAGTGAAAAAACTGTTTTCCATGAAACTGGTGCCTGGTACCAAAAAGGTTGGGTACCACTGCCCTAAACAGCACAGTGTAACATCTAATTACAGCATTTACATTGTATTAGGTGTTATAAGTAATCCAGAAATGATTTAAAGTATATGAAAGGATATACGTAGATTATACAAATACTATGACTATAACAGAGACTTAAGCATCATGGATTTGGGTATCTGTAGGAGGTCACCATGAATCCCAAAGAACAAATGTACTTACAATCTTCTCTCTTTGAAAGTTTTTAGCTAATGGCTCGAGAAAGAATTACAAAATTAGATTATCACCAGTTTGCGATTTCTTACAAAACAATGATCTTCAACAATTGCTGATATAACACAAAGAAAAGTAAGACACTGCAGGCCTCTTTCTTAATGAAAGTATGTAAGACCAACTAAGAACTATTTTTGTGCCTGCCCCTCCCCACCAAAAATCAAGACTGAACCTGATCAAGCCTTTAAATATAAATACCAACTTACAGGAAATCAAGGGATAAAAGAACCACTGGAAAATAATCAGTCAAATTCAGATGATGGAAGAAGCAAGACACAGCAAATGGCTTGTATTCAACAAACTGATTATGGGGAAGAAAAGGTAGAAAGAGACAGACATACAGAGACAGAGACACAGAGAGAGAAGGAGGGGTAAGAGAGAAACAGATAGGGCGGAGAAGGAAGAAAGGAGAGAAAGGTAGAAGGAAGGAAGCAGGAGATTAAAGATTTAAGAGACATCAACCAATTATAATACATGGACCTTGTTTGGATCCTGATTCAAACAAAGAAATTATGAAAAATGATTAAGAGATTACTGGGGAAATCTGAACACTAACATGTATTAATGAACTATTATTAACTTAGTGTAATGGTAGTGTAGTTATCTTTTAAGAGAACCAATTAAAGAATCAATATATATCTTTATATATGCTATCATAAGTATAGCTGAAGTAATATGATGCCCAGAATTTACTATAAAAAATCTCAAGGTCGGAATCATGAAAACATAGAGCTACATATGAAATAAATGATTTCTGGCTACGTGGTAATAATTATAATTAGGTCATGGGTACACAGACGCTCATTATACAGTACTATGATTTCTACTTTACTATACATTTGAAAATTTCCTTAATAAAAAGTTTAAACTAATAAATTAAGCTATCTTGAATCATTTGGGGGATAAGGCAGAAAATAAATAAAAATGTTAAAAATTTAGAGTTAAAATGCCTTTTAAAGGGACAATATATACTGCTTAAAGACTCATCTTTAATAATAATTTTAATTTCTAATTACTTAGCATTTAAGGTTCAGAAGTATGTGCTCAATGTTCTTCCACTCTAAAAGGAGAATAAAAGTCAATCTCGTTTCATAACTCCTATAACAAAAACATGATCTCCACTGGCTCAAGTTAGTATGAAACAGATTTTACCTTCACCAGAGCAACAGGTAGGTGCTTCAATTAACCCAGTGAACCTCTGTGATTAGATGAAGGTGTGTGAGCATACAAGTTTACGTGTGAGAGTGAGTGACCACGCAGACAGGAAATGCCCTTTTCCACTGCAAACTGTCTGGGTCAACCTCATCAGCATGCATAATCTACCATTCCACCCTAATGTGTTAAATCAGTGAACATTAAATTGTATTGTCTTTCTTCTCATAATTTACATTATAACAGATAACCGGTTGAACAAATGAAAATGCTCCACACCAATTAGCAACACAAAAGAGCTGGCTCAAGTTTACATTTATTCAAAACTCAAAGTTCTCACAGAGGATTATCTGGAGGATATAGGGTATATCCACTCTTTGATGCTGAAATACAACTAATATAGGAAACAAGCTATGGGTGGCTCCTCTGAAAAGATGAAAAGGGGAGAGTGGGACTGGGATGAGAGGGAGACTTACTGGAACACCCATTTGCATCTTTATATTTTAAAATAGGTGATGTATTATCTACTCAGAAAATAAGTAAAAAATTGAAAATAAAGCAAAATCTAAATAAAAGCCAGATGTCTAAGAGCTAAAACTTGAGTCCCTACAGAACTGCTTTAACTGAAGAGCATTCTGACACCATGCCATCAGCCAACAGTGCAGGGGTCCTCAAACTGCGGCCTGCGGGCCACATGAGGCGGTGTGATTGTATTTGTTCCCATTTTGTTTTTTTACTTCAAAATAAGATATGTTCAGTGTGCACTGGAATTTGTTCATAGTTTTTTTTTTTTAACTATAGTCTGGCCCTCCAACGGTCTGAGGGACAGACCGTTAAACGGTCTGGCGCCCTGTTTAAAAAGTTTGAGGACGCTGGTCTAATGTATTAAATGAGAAGATGTGAAATTTACATTATGGATATAATTAAGCAATCACCTTATACAGGATCCTCTAAACCAAGTGTTTCTCAAACTGTAGTAAAGAACTAATAAAGAACTAATCCATCATGAACTAATTATTTTGTGAAATATAATTAAAGGGGAATTACTAGAAAAATGGTCAGACATGAATGTCTCAGGAATGGCAACTTGCTACAAAAGATTCTAAACTCACTCTCATTTTCTGTACTTATGCCTTGTCACAAACCAGTGAACAAATAACACTCCAGTCAAAAGACCATATCTCTGGTCACCAACTCAATAAGGCACTTAAAAAAAATAAGTTAATTTCAGGCTCTGCACCTGTAGCTCAAGTGGCTAAGACGCCAGCCACCTACACCACAGTTGGCGTGTTGAAATCCAGCCCGGGACTGCCAAACAACAATGACAACTACAACCAAAAAATAGCCAGGCATTGTGGCAGGTGCCTGTAGTCCCAGCTACTTGGGAGGCTGAGGCAAGAGAATCGCTTAAGCCCAGGAGTTGGAGGTTGCTGTGAGCTGTGATGCCACAGCACTCTACCCAGGGCAACAGCTTGAGGCTGTCTAAAAAAAAAAAAGTTAATTTCAGTATCACTCCTAAACAGTCTGGTTACTTTTGTTTTCTCCAAATACCATAAATTATGCCCATACAGGTTGAGCATCCCCAACTGAGAAATTTGAAACTCAAAATCCAAAATGCTCCAAAACCCAAAACTTTTTGAGTGCCACCGTGGAAAATTTCACACCTCTGGGTCTCAGGCATTTTATAGTATATTCACCCTATAATAATAATGATGTTGCTGGTGTTATTTAACAGCTGATATAGGTATTTGGGTGAGGCTACTGTGCTGCTTAGTTACCCTGAACACATTATTTTTTCATTTTATTAATGGTATATTTTATGTTTAACCATAAAATAAGTGAATAAGTATAAGAAAAGAAAATGATTACATTCAGCGTCAGGAATGATGGTGATGCCAAGACACTACAGACTGTCCACACAGAAAGCTGAGATAAGTCCACACAGAAAGCTGAGATAATCTGATGGTTCAATGTACACAAACTTTGTTTCAGGTGCAAAATTGCTGAAAATGTTATATAAGTACAAAAAGACAAATCTCACATGTTCTCATTCAAAACAGCCTCTGTCACACAGACAGAGAGTTGAATGATGATTATCAGAGGCTGGGAAGTGGAGCAAGAAAGGGAAAAGATAAAATAGGGATGGTTAATGGGTGCAAAAATATAGTTAGAATGAACAATATCTGATAGCACAACAAAGTTACTATAATCAATAATGAAGTAGTAGGATATGCTTTAAAATAACTAAAAGAGTAGAATTAGAATGCTCCTAACATAAAGAAATGTCAAATACCTGAGGTAATATATACCCCAATTACCCTGATTTGATTAATTCATATTGAATGCTTCTATCAAAACATCACATGTACCCTACAAAGATATACAACTACTATGTATGTACCTGTAATAATTAAAAATAAAAAACTTTAAAATATATATGCTGTATAAAATTACCTTCATACTATGTGTACATATGAAAAAATAAATGAATTTCATGTTTACACTTTGGTCTCATCCCAAAGATATCTCATTATGTATATGCAAATATGCCAAAATTTAAAAAAAATCCAAAATATTAAATACTTCTGATCCCAAGCATTTTGGATAAGGGAAACAACATATAAATTGTCCTCTATTCGTTGGTAACAATAAAGCTTAAAGAAAAAACTGTGGCCTTCTAAGAAAGTACGTACACAATTATGGCACAAAGACTGCCTCAGCCTTATTCCTGGCTTCACCTAGCTGCCTGTTCTCATATATAAAGTCACGATTTACCAAGGCAGATCACTTAGGGTCGGGGTGGAGAGTGGTTGGAGTAGCCAGTGAAGTAAAAGGTATAGAGGTAGAAGGAGAAAGAGGGTTGAAGGCTCCAGCAGTGCTAAGAAGGGTACTATGGCTTTGTATCTTCATTTTCCTCTGTGAATGGATCCTTTTTAGATCAGTGATGAGATGTCATGAACATTTTATCCCAAGTGCCACTCCTGCTGACACAGCCTTGCTCGTTATGTCTAAGAAGAGCCAAGTACACTCAAGACGGTTTCTGCCATTCTTCTTTCTCTAGGAAAGGTGCTCAAGGGGAGCTGTGCCTCTGATGTTAAGAGACATACATTTTGTCCAGACTTAGCATGTAGAGGGAGGTTTAAAGAGCTATTAGCAGTAAAACAAAAAAAGGAAATGGTTATGTTAATCAATTAGATGTAAGCATTCCACATTGTATATCAAATCAGCACATTGTACCCCATAAATGCATTAATGTACACAGTTATGATTTAATAAAAAAAATTTTAAAAAGAAAAAAACAGCTGTTAGCCTTCCTTTCACCTGGACTCCACAGGATGGACACTGCACAGTCCTGGGCCATGTGCAGAGAAAGGGCTCAACAAGCTACAACTTGGCTTTCACTGAGTATTGGCATGTGTTAATTTCCCAGGTAGCCTGGAAAGGCAGCAGCACTGGAGAGGGAAAGGAAGAATCTGCGTTTGGACAGCAGCAGGAGCTCTTGGCTGCCCCCCGGGGGTATCTAGTCTTGCCTTCTCACTCATTCAGCCACCAAGATTTAGCTGCCATGTGATCCAAGGGGACCCTTTGGGAAACAGCCTTTTATTCCGGAACCCCAGGGAAATAAGACCTGGCTTTCCACCCTCCTCCCACCCTTTAGTCCCAATCAAGTGTTTCCTTCTGAGCTTGCTTTTTCCTAGTCACTGTCTAAGATACTGAAATTCTCACTAGAATCAGCTGTTTCTCAAGATTTGGAGCTTATTCCAAAAGAATACTTTTCTTTTTGGTGTTTTGACCTTCAATTTCAATCCTCTCCTAAGTTAAGGACGTCACCTTTTGCTCCTGAAGTAGGAACCATCTGTAAAGCATAGTTCTAATATCAGTGGCACAACAGAATCACTTAGGCAGGATAAAAAAGCCTTGGCTCTTTCCCCTTCAGTTCTGTGGGTTTAGGTAAGACAGGACTTAGATATGGCTGTTTTTGGCCGGGGCTGGGTTTGAACCCACCACCTCCGGCATATGAGGCTGGAGCCCAACTCCTTTGAGCCACAGGTGCTGCCCTAGTCATGGCTGTATTTAAAAACAATCTCAGGTGATTGAAAAATGAGCTAGGGGTTGGAGTGGTGGCAGCTCTTCATCTGGGGTCAGAGTCCCTCCAGCTGCCAGGGAATGAGATGGCAGGAGAGCTGGAATGGCAGTCCTTGCATTCTTTCAGTAGAGTGTGGTTGCCTTGTGGGTGGTCACTGTGTCCCAGGAGATTTCAGAGAACAGTGAGATCTTATCAAAATAGTTGAGAAGGAGCATTAATGGTGTTTATAGGTCATGGTCCAGATGAAAGCTGGCACTTTTCTGATCCATCACTTTCCTTTCACCCTTGAAATATTTCCTTCTTCTACTCTGCAGCATTGGGGGTTTTATAATCATTCCCTTCCCATCCCTAGCTCACAGCATAATTGCAGGTTCTTTTGTACTTTTCCTTTGTGCTTGTGATCATCAGTGTTGGCTGGTCTATAGCAAACACACTGATCTGGATACAAGCTAGAAAATCCAAGGGTTAGCAAATGATTCATCCTTTGCTCAGGGTGCCTTAAGACTCACCAGGATGCAGGAGGAAGTACAAGCTAGAGGGGCAGTTGTTCTTTAATAAGATTGACAGGATAAAGGCTTATTTACCCCAGTAGTGTCTGAAATTGCATGGATACATCTGCATTCGGATCTCCTCTCTGCAGCTCTTAGTTCTGTGGCCTTGAAACAACTATTCAACCTGTTTGTGTCTCAGTGTTCTCTTTTGTAAAATGAAGATAATGGTGCTACCAACCTCATAGGCGAGTTAAAGAACACAGTGTCTGGTGCCTAAAAAATACTTGTTAACATTTATTGTTAATTGTCTTGAACATTGGTATGCTTTGACCCAGAATTCTTTTCCCGAGAACATGCTGTAATTTTGACAGGAACAGACAACTAATTCTTCTTTGCATGTCCAAATAAACATGGTTTTATGAAGGTACTTACTATGAGTTAACAAATGTATTTTTTTGTTTGTTTTTTTTTAAGAGATAGGTCTTGCTCTGTCACCCAGGCTGGAGTGCAGTGGCCTGATCACAGTTTACCGAAGCCTAGAACTAGTCTGGGCTCAAGTGATCCTCTCACCGTAGGCTCCCAAATAGCTGGGATGACAGCCAGGGGCCACCACATCTCACAGATACAGAGTCTTGCTCTGTTGAGTGCCATGGCCCCAGGCTAGCTCACAATAACCTCAAACTCCTGAGCTTAAGCAATTCTCCTGCCTCGCCTCCCAAGTAGCTGGGAGACTACAGGTGAGCACCACCATACCTGGCTAATCTTTCTATTTTAGTAGAGATGGGGTCCATCTAAGAAACAGGGTAAAACAAGGCTCCAGTGGACAATGGAGGAATGGTAGGCAGTACCTGTACCAGAGGCTGGCCCCTGGGGACAAATGCTAAGCTGTGTGCAAGGAGTGGCAAGAGATGAGGGAAGGAAAAGAGAAGAGAACAAGGGTTCCCAAGGAGAACTTCTAGCCATGGGCGACTCCACTGCCCATGTGCCCAGAGAAGGGTCATCGGAGAATGTCAGGAGGAAGGGTACTGCCTGTATCCAGTCTGGGACATTGGAAAATCCACAGTGATGCTCCAGGAGAACAATGCTCCCATTTCCTTACTGTCATTACACAAGGCACTTTCTTACTTCCTGGTACAGGTAAGGTTTTATTATTTCCTGGTACAGATAAGGGTGGCAAAGAAAGATTGATATGTTTGCCCATGATACCAAGTACTGAGGTCAGGAATCACATTTATCTTTCCTCTTCCTTTAAAACAGATTTATCTCAATTCCAAGACCAGGATTCAGACGCCAGAAATGGGAACTTTGCCCAAATCGTCTCTGACAAAAATGTTTGCCTAACACAGTCTTACTACAGTTAAACAGAAAACAAAAACTATCAAGTTAAATAGAAGTTAATCTTTCAAAGCATACTTGGTTGTTCTACCCAAATGCCTCTTCCTCTAAACCTCAAAGCAGCCTCTGCTGCCACTTTCCAAGGAGGTAAGAGAACACCCGCTTGAGCTCTTCTCTGACTGCCTGTCTGCTCTGAAGACCCTTCTACAGAACCAACAGTTCACTTCCTCTTCATAGTCCTATGGAGAGATTAATTCCAGAAATCTTTCCCAAACCCAAATATCAAACATTATCCGCGAGCAAATCTCCTACTAAATTCTAGTTTCCATTATAGATGTAATAAATTTTGACTTAGGAAAGGTAAAGGAAAATTCAGATCTTTATTCTCTATGTATATTTACATCTATTTCCTGAAATGCATATTTAAAGAGAAGAAAAACCAACACCCATAAAGGTTAAGTAATCTGAACTTGTCAAAGAACTAAGTAGCAATTTCAAGTTTCCGGGACCCAGCCCTAAGCCCTCCACTAACTGCAGGGCCCTACACAGAGAAACGTCTAAGATTTCCAACTAGGCTCCCAATCTTTTGCCTGGGCTAGATAAAAAGAATTCTTTTAAAATAGCCTCTAGTTTTTAAGAATTAAAATAAAAATTATCTTAATAACAATCTGGCAACAGTATAAACTTTTGCTTGCTGTGTACAATGAGTGGCAAGAGATGAGGGAAGGAAAAGAGAACTTAAGAGTTTTAAATAGATTTAAAACTGTATGTTGGATGAGGGAAGGAAAAGAGAATTTAAATAGAGTTTTAAATATGTTTAAAACTGTATGTTCAAACATCATAAAGATTAAAGGATAAGTCAACAGAAAGGAAATATTGCATATGTTAAAATAATTCAAAACTTCCTAAATTAGTCAAAATAGCAAAATGAACAAAGGGTAAAATAAAAAAACTATTGCTGTCCACAAAATGCAGAAGAAAAAGAAAACAATAAAGTAACGTCCATACTTGTTTAACTTCTCCTATTTCTCCTTGTCAAGGTTTATATTTTAAAGGTAGACTAGCAAAACTGTGCAAAAATCCATTATGCTTTATCACTTGCGTTCAAGAACAACTCCCCGAAATCTTGCCATCCATGTTGAGAAATTCAGTACATTTAACATTGCTTTCCCTCCCCTCTAACTATATATCCAGAGTTGACCATCTCACAAAACAAGCTGCATGCCTAGTCAACACCATATGGTGAGGGAGACATGAAAGACCACCTGGCCAAAGCTACATCTGCCACCATCCAGCAACTCCCCAAAACTTGATTTCAGTTTCAGGTTCCCAAGATAAAGCTGAAACAACACAATCACAATTTGAGTATTCTTCCCCAGCCAACTCACTCACAGACTAGAGACAGCTGCAGAAACAGAGCAATAAGGATTCCCCAGGGATCCTGTTCTACCAGCTTCTGGTGGTATATTCTTCGTGAGGCACAAAAATTGCCTAAGCAATCGGCCTAGCACTCCAAAGAAAATGGTCAAAAATGAAAGTCTCTTAACAACCAATTAACTAATGCTTACCAATTTCGGATGTTCAATATCAAATGGGTGCCAGGGAGGATGAAATACTGTATAGTGACTCCAGAGTCTTCCAGGTACCCCTGGTTTCCAATATTCAGTTCCACTCCAGATTTTTTATTTATAAGACCATGTGTCCTACCTTGGAGTCCAGAGAAAATGGTCACCAACGGTATAAGACATGATCAACAAGTCCAAGATATTCATGTTTGAGTTCTGAGAATGAGACAAGTGAAATTTTTTTTTTAAATGTATCCAATGGTGGTTCCCAAATATAGTCAATGAACTAATGCCAATTTGTGACACATTTTTAACCCATTCTTTAGCAAATGAGGAAAAAATAGATACTGAAGTAGTTCACATAGCTAAAAGTATATAATTTGGTGAGTATTCTCTATTATGGCAGCATATCCTTCTTACATTTTAGTGTGTACAATTTTTTTTAATTAAATAACTGTGACAGCACATAGTTATTTGCTATTCTTAAGGGTTCTTACTTAAAAGCATGGCCATATATCGATCTCAAGTTTTACCAGCCTAGGTAAAATCTAAAAACCAAGAAGCTACTGACATTTAGGATCCCCACTTGTTCATTCATTCTCCCAGACCCAAAAAAGGGGTAGGCACATAAAGATTCTGAAACAACATACCACAACATTCTTTGCTTCTCAACACTTATTACCCCTGAAATTTACTTATACCACTCCAATCAAATCACAGCCTTATTTGTGTGGTCTTCCCACCTCCCACCCACCATCATATATTACCACTTTCCATGCTAATTCAGTAGAGAGCCATTGAAACCAGCCTGCAACTAACTGATTCAAAAAAGAAATCTATGCAAGGTACTGTTTAGATTGACGAAGCTGACTGAGACACTTCACAAGCAAGTGCAGCAACCAAAATCATGCTGTGCAGCAGCTAACAGGAAGACATGTCGCTAACAGGAACAGCACCTCTGCAACACCAGCACCTAGTGCAGGACTGCTCTTGTCCCCATCTCAGGCCTTCCTTCCAGTGCCGGTAGCTTCTCCCCTTCAGCCCCCTCTGTAACTGTACACTCCTCTCCACTGCCTTCTCCTCCTGCACATTAGCCCTTTCCCTTCTGTCTTGAAACATAAAAACCTTCCCTAGACCTAGCTAACCATAGAGACTGAATACAGATTTGTGGTTGCCAGGGGCTGGGGAATGGAGGGGTTGGGAAGTGACCATATGGATATGGCTTTTGATGTGATAGAAAATGGTCTGGAACTATATAGTGGCAAAGGTTGCACAACATTGTAAATGTACAAAATGTCACTAATGATAATTTTTATGTTATGTGCATTCTACCACCAAAACCAACACAACAATAAAAATACTTCTGGTCTCCCTCAGATACCATGAGTTTTCTCTCTCTCTCTCTCTCTCTCTCTCTCTCTTTCTCGAGAAAGAGAGAGAGAGAGAGAGAGAGAGAGAGAGAGAGAGACTGACTAGCTCCCTTCTCTTCCAATCTTGAAATGTAAGAGAGAGAGAGAGACAGACTAGCTCCCTTCTCTTCCAATCTTGAAATGTAAACATTTTTTTCCATCTTACCCTCATTCCTTCTGTCTCCACATTCCCCCATATGGAGAATATCATCTAAATCCATAGTAATTCAACTATCCACTCTAGGAAGACAGCTCTTACAGCAAGGCTTGGCAAACTTCAGTGAAGAGCTAGACAGTAAGCATTTTAGCTTTATAAGCCACATGGTCTCTGTTGCAGTGTGGAAGCAGCAGAAACAACAAGTAAACAAATAAACAAATAAGTGTGGCCATGCTCTAACAAAACTTTATTTACAAAAACAGTGGCAGCTAGATTTGGTCCTGGGGCAATAGTCTGTAGATCCTGCTCTACAGAATAATACATTACTCACCTACATTCTCAGTCCTTTCCCCATGCAGTATATTTTCTCCAGAAGTCATTCAGCAAAATATGTACTGAGAGCCCACCGTACTCTGACAACGCTAGGGACAGTAGTTAAATATATTGTTCCTTGTCATCATGGACTGAGCATTACTGGCACAAACACAACAAAACAAAATAAAATCCTTACTTCTCCACTAATTTCCCCAATCCAACAATCCAATCAGTAGCTAAATCCTTTGATTCTCCTCTTAACAATCTTTCTTAAGAATTACTTCCTATCTATCACATGAGGTGTCAATTCCCAAGAAAAAAAACATTTCTTGATTACAAAAATCAGACTCTCTTTTAACAAAATAAGCTAATTTCTAGCCTATATTCCAATGATAACATCAAAACTCATGAAAATCAAAACAAGACCCTAGAAATAAATAAGAAAATCTTAAAAAACCTAAGTTTTCTTATCTTGAGGGCAGGGCCTATTGGGACATGGTAAACATTAGGTAAACATTCTCAAAAAATGATAGTAGTAATCTCAAAATGAAGATGACAAAGTTTAAATTAGGTACAATTGTAAAACACGAGAAAGCATTAAAATTAATTAAATAAATGACAGTCACTTATTGAAAAAAAATAAATGCAAGTGATGCTATGTGTTTACATAGGAGCCAGATGGGGAAGGGAAGATTTTAGGACAACTGAGTTGTAATCATCCAATTGAGATCACATTCAGAGGACACACTGGATATGGGTTCTTCAGACCTTAAAAAACATCCTTTTGAGCTGAGGTTTTTCTGGACTAATTTATCAGATTAAACTTAACTGTTTCATCAAAGGCAAGCCCACTAAACTACTCCCTCATACATACAGCAACTTATAAAATGCCTCCCCAGGGGAAATGCTTATTCATCCATTCCACCTGATTAAGTACCTCAGTCCAGGTCTTAACCATTTTGTTCTGAGGGTAAAAGAAAACAGGGATCCAAACCTCAAGCTCCCCATGGAGATGCATGGAGAAATGAGAGGAAAACTGGTCTGCCTTGAAAAACACACCAAGTGGTGTTTGGAAGACAATTCTCCAGGAGTCTCTTCCTTTTCTGCATGTCTTATGAGCAGATGCACTGATAGGTGTTGTTCACTACTACCTTTTCAGTACAGTATCTGCAAACTAGAATGCCTTTTAAGGTAGAAATAGTGTCTCTCTGGAGCAGAGGGAAGATTTGTTTGCTATCCAGAATAATAAAGATAATGCCACCCTCAAAGCAAAGGCTGGGCAGATTTACTAGCAGTACCCTTATAAAAGATTAGAGTTTCCTAACCTCAGGTTTTCTCAACTGTAATGCATACATACCCACCACATGGGCAACATCCACCTAGGCCCACCACAGTGTTGCTCTAGGGATCTTCGTGGGCAAGAGAATGCTATACAAACAGAATTGCTAGAAACATTGTGAAGCAAGTTCATGAATATCAAGAAATCCTTGCTGCCTGCTGTGGTGTAAGTAAAGTCCCTTGTGTTGAACCCAGGAGCATTGTGTCTTTTGCCATCATTCATGGAAGTGTAGGTTAACTTATCAGCCTCCAAGTAGGTTTAAATCTCAGGCCTCTGCCCATGTTTGACAAATGGAGTTCCCATTGTCCTTCTCTTTAACTGGATTTACTCCAATAGGAACACACATTCCACATTTTGACCTGCAGTTCTCTTGCAACCAAGATTCCACTGTAAACTATAATAAATATGTTTATGTTTATCAATATTCATCACCAAAAAATATTATTATTAGTACCTGCAAAATTCTAATTCACCACTTCTAACAAACAGGTATAAAAATACCTATTTGAACAAAGAATACTGAAAAACCAACTTATTTTGTGAAAGAAGTAAACAGGTAATCATGTTTTCATTTAAAAAGATTGCTAAAGGTTCCAATTAGAGGCTCTTCCACTCTGCATTAAAGAACATGTTTCTGTTAAACATGCCCAAGCAATTCATTTCACATTAGAATTAAACCTAATTCTCAAGCACAATATAGATATAACACAACCAAGCTTTAGTGGTTCATTTTCCAAGTGTCATCGGTGGGTATAAATAAATACTTTCTCTATAAATACCTAGTAAATACATTTTTTACCCTTAAGTTAAAAAAAAAAAAAAAAAAAAAAAAAAGATAGTCTAAGAAAAGACTTCCCCCCCCCCCAATTTTTTTTTTTTTTTCCCAGTTTTTGGCCAGGGCAGGGTTTGAACTCGCCACCTCCAGTATATGGGCCTGGTGCCCTACTCCTTTGAGCGACAGGCACCACCCTGTAGTAAATATTTTTAAAGGTAAAATATGGGCCAAGTGAGGTGGCTCACACCTGTGATCCTAGCACTCTAGGAGGCTGGGGCAGGAGGACTGCTTGAAGTCAGGAGTTCAAGACCACCCTGAGCAAGAGCAAGATCCTGCCTCTACTAAAATAGAAAAATTACTCAAGTGTCATGGCACATACCAGCTACTCAGAGACTGAAGTAGATGATCACTTGAATCCAGAAGTCTGAGGTTGCAGTAAGCTATGATGATGCCACTGCACTCTACAAAGAGTAACAGAGTGAGATTCCAGCTCCAAAAAGAAAAAAAAGGCACAATATGACCACTCAGAAAAAATGGGGTAAACACCCTTCAGCAAAGAAAATGTGTATGAAATCCTCTAACCTCAATTATGAATGCCAAAATAATATCCTGGAAAGCTAAGTCATTTCAGTGACTGAATTTATATAAACAATTGGGTTACTGCTTATAGTAAAGCACAGGATTTGGCAGGAAAACTGCTTACTGGCTTGCCAAAGACTAGGTTTGGCATACTGATGACCTACTCCCAAGAATATTACTGGTAATCAGCTTTCATCCTATCAGATTATCTTTCAGCTATGCCTGACATATGGATTAAGTTCATACAGGAATGGTTAGTGGAACTGAGCACCTTACTTTCTGATAGTCTGGAAATGTGGTATTCCCAAAATTCCTCAAGAAGGAAGCAAAGGATGACAAAATAAATTGAAGGGCTCTTAGACAAGGTTGTAGCATTAGGAAATGGAAATAAATAAATGAAAGAAAAAGAAAAGTAAAATTGAAGTATAATTAACTTCAATTATGAAACTAAAGAGAAAATGGTAGTTTTGATACCACCTAAGAGAGAACCAAAGAAACTTCTGGGGGATAGAGAAGAGAACTGGGTAAGGAAACACCACAGCAGCACAGACATCTTCAGGACTGCACAGTAGTCACCTCTGACGGTTGATCATGTTATAGGACACAATGAGACCATGATCTCTCACCTGCATTCCAAATATAGATATATATAATTATATTTTTGCAGTTTTTGGCCGGGGCTGGGTTTAAACCCGCCACCTCCAGCATATGGGGCTGGTGCCTTACTCCTTTGAGCCACAGGCACCACCCTCAAGCATATATTTTAAATAGTTTACAGGTTCTGTGAACTTGCACAGCATGCTCTGACTTCAAACTCAAGTGAGACAAAATAATTCAGTATCTTCTCCAGAAAATTGATTTTCCCTCCCAGTGACCACATTTCTGGCCATGGTGTGCCATGCAACTAGTCTCCAAATTTAGAATAACCTTGACATCTCTAACTCTTCCTTCGCTCACATTCCCTATACTTACCACAAATGTTGCTACCTCTTTGATTTTTTTCCTTCTCACAACTACATTTGTTCACATCATCATTTCATATCCTCACAATTACAAAAGCTGATCTTCCCACCTCCATTTTTTTACTACTCACATTCACTTCTGCACACTAACCTAACTGCACTAACCTAACTCACTTCACTTCTCCATCCTTTTCTCATTTCCCCATCCTGAGAACTTACTATATGTTATAAATAATAAGAACTATCACTTTATAAATAGTATCTGCAAGGCACAGTGCTACATCATTTCTAATTCACACATCAATGTGTGATATGAGCACAGTAACTTCATTTTAAAGAAGAAACAAAAGGCTCAAAGTGACTTAAGGAGCTTATCTAGGGACACGCAGCTAATAAGTGGCAAACATTCTTAGTTTATGTTTGAGAGCAGGACTTGGGTTCAGGTTTCAGTCTTAATCAAGGTTAACATCTATTCGCTACACAATGTCTGTAACTCCATAGTGCTTGTTTTATTAAGTCCAAGTACCTTTATCTGGTTTTCTAAATCTTCTATGATTGGCCAGACAGAAAAATTTCCAGGGGTGGGCAACCTTATTTTTTCTCTGCAACATATTGGATGTCTTGGGCCACACATTAAATATACAAACACTAATGAAAGCTGATTAACAAAAAAAGAAGGGGGGGGCATGCATACTTTTCATTATTATCCAACACCACAGATAAGCAAAAAAATTCCTCACAAAATCAGCATGTGGGTCGCAGATTGTACACCCCTGAGTGAACCTTCCATCGGAGTGAGATGTCAGTTCCTCAAATATTTAGTCTATGATTCACTGTGTATTTACAAGTTATATATGTGACTGTGAACTAGAAATATAATCCTAAACCCACTACTCACTGAATGGATCCCTCTAGGCCAAAAACACCTTAAAACTGAGTTCCTAGCCCTAATGGGATGGTAGAAATAAAACATAATTACATGCATATGATTTCCCTTCATAAATATTCATGACTTCCTGCAGCTTGTTGCATATGTATACTTGACCACCCCACTGAGTATAAAATCCTGTTCCCTTTTGTCTCTTCTTTGAAGCACATGCGTCTGGCTTCTGGCCAGCACTTTCCTTCCCCACCTGTTGGAATGGCCACCCAACAGATTACTAGAAAAATAAAACTGTCCTTTTTCCAAAATACAAACCTTAATAATTTTTTTTTAGGTAACATGATCCTACCATTGGTAAGGGCAGGAAATATAGCTTGTAAGATAGAAAACTAAGAATGAAAACAGTAATATCTTTAACCAGTCTTCACTACATAAAGACTATGCAAAAGAATACTATGTCTAAAAGAAGAATAGGGCAGAGCCTGTGACTCAGTGAGTAGGGCACCAGCCCCATATACCGAAGGTGGCAGGTTCGAACCTGGCCCCAGCCAAACTGCAACAAAAAAATAGCTGGGCATTGTGGCGGGTGCCTATAGTCCCAGCTACTCGGGAGGCTGAGGCACACTCTACGAGGGCAATAAAGAGATACTCTGTCTCTAAAAATAAATAAATAAATAAATAAATGAAGAATAAAGCAGCACACAGGTAGTCCTATGAGAAGGCTTCATGACTATCCTTTTCAACAACATGCCATTTGTAACTAAAAACTTTCATGGTAGAAGATGCTCAGTTAATGTGTGAAGTAATGGTTTTGTGGAACACTTTTATTTAAGGCAGATCTTCCTATGATGTGGTAATTCATTTATTAAAATTACAGCTCTTAATGTACATGAAGGTATAATTACCCGTCTAACTACTTATCCCCCATTAACTATCAACTCCGAAAGGCAAAAACCATGTCTATCTTTTTTATTGCTGTACCCTAGTCCCAGTTTATTTACATGATATTAAAAGGATTGCACTTCTTAAATATAAACTTATTTATATAATTTTTTTTATTTTACACATAATCAGCATACCATCCTTAAGCAACAGCACTTTAGACTCAGAGTGGACCTTCACAATCACTGAGTAATCCCTTCATATCACAAGAATCAGACTCAAAAACATTTAAGGCAACACGGCTCGGTGCCTGTGGCTCACGCGGCTAAGGCGCCAGCCACAGGTGGGTTCAAATACAGCCCAGACCTGCCAAACAACAATGACGGCTGCAACCAAAAAATAGCCAGGCATTGTGGCAGGAGCCCATAGTCCCAGTTACTTGGGAGGCTGAGGCAAGAGAATCACTTAAGCCCAGGAGTTGGAGGTTGCTGTGAGCTGTCATGCCACTGCACTCTAACCAGGGCAACAGCTTGAGGCTCTGTCTCAAAAAAAAAAAAAAAAAAAAAAAAAAATTTAAGGCAACACAATTAATTAATGTAACCCAACCTCTGATTCTCAGTCCAGAACTCTTTCAATTAATTACATATAATGCAAAGATACAAAAGCCTTCCTACCACGTAATAGTCTGTGATCACAGTAGAACAGTACTCAAGATATCTCTCTCACCTCCAATTACACCAACCCTTTTATCCCAGGACAGCAAATCCTAGCAAGGAAGATTTAGAGTGGAAGTCACTGCTCACAATCCTATTATATGAAAAGATAAGATGGACTCCCAAATCTTCTTTGCACTTTCAGTCCTGTAAGACTCACTGAACATCAGATCTATTTGCCTCTTGGTACTTTACAGCCTCACGGTTGAATTCAAATACTATGGAACTTTCTGCTGGTAGATAACAGACTCCCTGTGTAAAACAAAGCTAACTATTAATATCTCTCACATTTAACTTCCTTTCCTAAAATTCAAGAAATATTTTATTACTCTGTTAACTAACACTGTGAAGGCAAGGTCCATTCTAGTAAAGAGGGAATGGCCACTACCATGTGGCAGACTTACTTCCTATTTGATAGGAATCACTCTTCCACCATGGCAGAAAAGCCATGCAGCTCAGAAGGAGCTAGGCAGTACTTAAAATCCAGCAGGCCTAAAAACCCAACTCCTTCTCCTCCACTCCACTCCAAGACAGAGTCCCAGACTTCAGGAATTTTGCAAGATTAGTAGTCATGAGCGTGGGTACTCCAAACAACTAACTAAAGGTATGATCCAAATGACAAAGCAAATGAAATGGGGTCATATAATGTCATAATTAATACAGCCTTATTTCATTACTATAATCCACCTTTCTACAACTACAAAGAACTCTTAGAAATAGCTTGGCTTTTCAATTTGATATATATTACATGTAATGTAATGTAATGTATACATTTACCTCTCCTTAGAATTTATTTTTTGATGCTAATTACAAATTCAATAGAAATTAAAATATTAAAATTACTGAGATTTACATTTAAAATCTGACTCTGCAAGTGATGACTCAAGTGACGTTAGAGCAATAAACTTAACCTCTGTATTCCCTAGGAATGATAAGAAAACTGTCTTACAGAAGTGCTCTGTAGCTTTAACAACTAATGCACTTTGAACAAAATGCAAACCACTCTTTTGGGTTTTTGTTATTGTCTTTTTTAGGTTTGTTGGTTTTTTTGAGACAGAGTCTCACTTTGTTACCCCAGGTAGAGTACAGTGGCATCACCATAGCTCACTGCAACCTCAAACTCCTGGACTCAGCAATCCTCCAGCTTCAGCCTCCAAGTAGCTGGAGACTACAGGCCCACACCACCACATCTGATTAATTTGTCCATTTTTTTTTTTTTTTTTTTTTGTAGAAACAGGGTCTTACTCTTGCTCAGGCTGGTTTTAAACTCCTGACTTCAACTGTTCCTCCCACCTTGGCCTCCCTGAGAGCCACCACACCTGGCCAAAAGGCAAGGTACGTTGAAGGGTGCCTGGAACAAAGTAAAAGCTCAAAACATGTTAATTATTGTAATCTACCATCATTATAATTATTGTCCTCATAGCACAATGTAACAAGGATGACTGATGATTTTAGTCTGTTTTCAACCCCCTTATGTCCTCAGTACCTGACATTTAGTTGGCCTTCAGACATCTGGTAAATGAATTAATTATAATTACTAATATTTTTATTATTAAGAACAAGATAATTTGTATCAAAATGTAATGTCCTCTGAGAGAAAAGATAAATTTAGCATAAAAAATTGCTTCTTATAAATTTAGGAGGTGAGAAATAAAGAACTGCTAGTAGCCCAATGAAAGGGTTACTGGAAGAGAAGAGGAGACTACCCTCAAGGCAAGGAAGCATCTCTTCAGATTAAACCAACCCCTAGGAAAAAAGTCCTACCAAAAGTATTTGCTAAAAGTTTTTGCAGAACAAAAGATTTTCAGGTTTAGGCAGGATTCTTTGTTCATGTAGAAGTGGGGAATCTTGAGTCTCCTAAGGAAGATTTAATCTGGGTCTTAACAGATTAAACATAAACCCACAAACTCCATTCTAAGGACGATGTAAGGAGCACTAGAGAAAGGAAGTGACAGTAAGTATCCAAATCTGGGGGGCTGTAACACTCAGATTCATATTCAGGTGGGAACAGGTTCATGGAGAACAATTTGTAGTGGCCACACAATTAAGTACTAGCCTCTCAACTGCCTCTCTTCACCACACCAGAAACGCTCAGGACTCAAAGGTAGGCTTCCCAGGAATAACCTTCATAGAGCTAATCACCCCAGAGGATCACATACTATACTGGCTATACTGGCTCTTGACCTTCTGCCAGAAGCAGCGAGGTTTATGGACAGGGAAATGTACTTTGCTCTAACCGTTTTCACATCCTACTTGGAAGAACCCTCAAAGGAGAACCGAGAAAAATGCTGGAGCTTCATCAACCCTCTACCTCCCAAGTCCACTCTTATTCCACACTTCTACTAAGACATACACAGGCCAATCATGTGAACATCACCCAGTGGGCATGACAAAGAAGTTCTCAAATACAGAGCTGCCTTTAAAAACAACATATTTCTTGAGAGGCGCAAACTCCTACAGTTTGAACACAAAGTGACTTACCAACCAAGCTAGTGTGACTTGACCCATGAAAGATGGTCTTTAAGAAAAAGCTAGTGCATCCAAGATCCTTAAGCAAGTTTGAAGTTCTCCAAGTCATGGTTTCCTCATCTGATATAACAGTAAAAATGTGTACCACTTGGGTGATGGAAGACAATTAAGTGCTTGGCACAGTCCTGGCACATAGAAATCATTCTGTCAATGTCAGGAATATTTCTTCTGTATTCGCCCTCCAAATAAGTATTTACCACGTATCCAGAATCCTAGTTGAAGGCAAACATTTTGCCTCACATTTTATGCCTGATTTTTTACATAGAATCACAGCCAAGTCATTCTGGTGTAGCTATGTTTAGAGATCCCTTTTAGTGATCTAACAAAGGGTCAGGAAAGGCTACTTCAAAAGATAAGGAACTGGAGGACTCCTCAACGAAAGCCCCTCAGGATCACAAGCATAATTTAGAGAGTACTTTTAGTCCACCTGAGTAATCAAGTCAGTCGGTAACAAAATTCTGCCTCAATTTCAACATTGGCGTCCTGAAGTCAAACGTGGAGATATGCAGCCTAAGTCTCCCCACATATGAGTCGACGTGGCAGCATTCAAATAACTGTAGAGGAATTAGAGACACACTACCAGCCAAGGACAGCATATGGCCTTGAACAAACATGAATGTTTAAGTGTTGTCCACAGTTAATTCCTTTATTTAATCCCCCTAATCCTGCTA
Source organism: Loris lydekkerianus (assembly GCA_963574355.1). NCBI lineage: Eukaryota > Metazoa > Chordata > Mammalia > Primates > Lorisidae > Loris > Loris lydekkerianus. The sequence continues at coordinate 27,449 of CAUYPK010093584.1, read as the reverse complement.
ATTTTCCTTTGTACATCAAATATTAAAAATTTCACAATTAATCTGTCCTTCAATCTTTTCAAACTGCAAATATTTTGCTAAAATAAGATACTAAAGCTTAAAACAAAAATAAATTTTAACATAAAGTTAGTTTTTCCTTGAATACTGAAACAGATTCAGCTACTTATTCAGATGTTCCTTTGTTAGTCAACATTATAGAATACTATAGTATATATTAACTAACAGTCTTTTACTCTAATTCTTCTGCATTACAACAGTCTTCTCTTTAGTATGGGACAGTGATCAGAGTCCTAAAACAACAAAAAGACAGTGACCTAGCAGATAAGAGTCTGGGGGTCTAATCCTAATTCTAGCACTATCTTGCTAAGTGACCTAGAGAACTCACACCTTCTCAGTCTCCTTCCCTCCTCTAAAAAACAACAGTAGTTTTTCTAAAATCATAACATGTATGATAAGAGAATTTTTTTTAAAATTCTGTGATTAATATGAGTACATAGTAGAAAATCAAATAAAACTGAACTTTTTTTTTACCCCTCAAATGTGTGTGTATATCCAAATCCCTTTAATATGAAGTTAAAAAAAAATCATTTCATTCCCTAACTTCAACTTGCCTGTCAGGAATATACTATCCAATTCTCCCCACTACCCTGATAATATCTTGCTTGAAACAACCAGGATTTCATCATAACATTTTATTCTGAAAGTATAAACTTTTGTTAACAAGCAATTTCCCAGAGTTTTTCTGCAAGAGAACAACATCAGTAACTAAGGACTAATTTAATTATCAAATATTTTTAGTATCTAGCCTATACCAATTATTCTAGATACCAAGATAGGTAAGTGGGCCAGGCGCAGTGGCTTTCACCTGTAATCATAGCACTCTGGGAGGCCAAAGCAGATGGATTACTTGAGCTCAGGAGTTTGATCCAACCTTTGCAAGAATGAGACCCCCACCTCTACTAAAAATAGAAAAATTAGCTGGCAGGCACCTGCAGTCCCAGGTACTTGGAAGGCTAAGACAAAAGGATTGCTCAACCCCAAGAGTTTAAGATTGCTATGATTCCCAAGGTGACAGAGTGAGACTCTGTCTCAAAAAAAAAAGAAAAAAGAAAAAGATAGTAAATGATTAAGATATTTTTCCTAAGCCCAAAAAGTCACACTCCTGTAAAGAAATAGCAAGGGTGCCATAACTCTTATCCCTCTCCCAGGCAGACATCACTAAACAATCATGGGCCTCTTTATCTTTAATTGGATACAGCCTTGGCATCAGGTTTCCATACAGCCATTACCAACCCAATGGGTTTAATAGACTTCATTACATTTCCCTAAAATCTCCATCTAAATAAGTGATTATTCTGATTGGAATGTAGAAATTTCTGGAAAACTAAATATATATTAGAAAAGTAAAACCATATGAGAAAGAATGGCACTTTTTATAAATTCTCAATTACTATTTTCTCACATTCTAAATTCATTCATAAATAAAGATGAAGCCTGTGTGAACCACCTGAGTCTAGTGAACTAGGTTATTCATTTTACATAGTCATTAAAGGCCAGGGTTGTTTTATGGCAGCTAGACTGTGCTCAAAGACATGTAGTGAAATTTAAAAAAAAAAAAAAAAAAAGTGAAAATGAAAAATAAGGCCATAAAAATAAAATTTCAAAGTAAAATAATACGGCTTAAATAACCTGACTTTGGTAAGTCCAAGATTCCACCTCTTTCATTTATACAAGATATACCTACCTTTCGTCTTCAACTTTAAGACAAGGTACTTCCTCTTGACCATGCCTAGGTAGTTCATTGTCCAATGCTTTGCCTTCCATTCTTTAGCAACTCCTTACATTAGTACTTGTTACTTAATCTAACACTTTCTAAGAAAAATCAAGGCCTGACAGATGGGAAGAACCTCACCACATCAAATTCTTTCATATTGAAACATCAATATTGGCACTATTATCAAAGTACCTGCTATTCAGCGTAGAAGATTCTCTTCCTAATGAACAACACGAACCTACAGCTCCAACTTGCCACTCTCCTAGAAGAGACCAGCTTGAGACAACAGATATTTGAAAGGGAAAAACCCACAGACACTCTAACCATTCAACCCTCTAAGTCTCTACCTACCACCAAGTGTACTTTTGCCTTTCATAAAGGAGTTATAAAAGGGCATCCTAGGAAGACGTTTCTCTGTCTTCTTTTAAAACTACTATCAAGTATAGTGTGTATCATGTTGTTTTGACTTTCTTGTTTAAAAGTTAAATCCCTATGAGAGTTTACTATTAAAATGTTTTATGACCTATCCACTTTGTCTTCCCTGTCATGAAACTCAAGCTGAATTTTATGCTCATTGCCACAGCAGCTGTCCTCAGCCTTGGGTTTTTGGTATACTTCTTCCATTTTTCTATTGCTTTCATCATAGATTCCTGGGGTGTCTTCTTTTTTTCACTTTTTATGACAGCCTAATGATATGTTTGTTTTGAGATTACTTCAAAATCTTTTTTGAAAGAGACATAAATATTTTTTAAATTTAATCGCCTCCCATTATTATTATAGATTTGTCCTCATTGTCCTCCTCCCCCAAACTCTACTCTCTATATTCCTGCATACACTCTTCACTCAGAACACAATTCTACCATCAGTGACTTCTCCCAGTGTCCTGAGGTTGGATGAACTACTCATTTGGCTCCTAACATTCTTGCACAATACTAATTTTTTCACATACTCTTGTCTTTTCATGTGTATTGTCTCAAGCTCCTCAAAGACTGTGAGATCGCAATGGACAGAGAGTATACCCTACACATCTTTATATCCCCACCAGCATCAATGTAAGCCTTGCACACTGCAGATATGCAGTGAAGATATGTTCTGTTAATGGAAAAACTAAGATGATATTTTTGAAAGCCCACTAGGTGAAGCCAAGTGGGAGGGGAAAGGCTGAAAATGAGATTTCTATCTTAAAGCAGTTTATAATCCTAAAACTGAAGGTATGTATCAATAAATTACCTATATAATCAACAGAGACTACATACATGTAAATGTAAAAAGAAAAAAAAAAATTCCTGACAGTTCCTAGAATAGCTGCATTTGGCAAAATTAGTCTGAGAACACAGAAGCTTTTAGTCAAGTTAAAAGAACTAAGACTTTAAGTCCATTCAACCACAAATAATTACTCCAGAGATGTACAAGACAACAGTATTCAAAGAACAGCAAGAACATTTTCAAGAGTTCAGAGAAGAAAAGCAAGCATTAGATAATACAGGTGGATTTGGGGGATACCTGGCAGAGGGCCTGATCACAGAAATGCAAAACCAGAACCTGGGTTTCTTCAAATATGTTTAATAAGGTTCACAAATTAGTAAGAGTCACAACTACAGTGTCAACAATAGATAGGAGGGGAAAGCTGTAATAGAATAAAAAGCCTCAGGCTATATACTAGAGACACAGCAGATAGGACACCCTGGCTCCACTATTCTCAAGTGGGAATTTGGGACAACCTATCCTGGCACAGATGCCATAAGTGCCAAAGCAGTGGCATTTGAACCTGAGGCCTCTTCTTAGAATAAGACAATTTCTGTCTTTCTCTCTCTCATAAGGCTTACCCCAGAGGCAATATAACAAAATGGCTTAGTGCAGTTGCTCTGGAGTGTGACTCCTGTGTTTAGATCTCAGCTCTAACACTCATCAGGTGTATGACTTCAGGGAACATACTTAACCTTAATTAACAAGGTATAAAAAGAGGATAAAAATTATATCTGCCTCTTAGGGAAAGATATATAAAATGTTTAGTAGAGTGAATAGCTCAGTAACTCCTCAGCCAGTATTAAGAAAATGTACAATAAGGTATATATTTTCAGACTGCTTGCATTAACATCATAGTTCTCCGGAGATCCTTGAAATCCAGGTTGGAAGGCACTGTCCTAAAATATACATAAAAAGCATAGTGGAGCAGTAAATTCTACCAGCAAGTATTGATGTAGTAGGCTACAGAAGTCAATGCAACACCAAACAAGTAAGTAAACAATGCAGAGGACAGATGTTAGAAGGCAAAGTGAAGAACACTAGGGCAGAGGTTAACAGGAACCTGAACCCAAATAGGTAAATGAAGTGGGGAGCTAAAACATTCTGGTCAGGGAGTGGTTGTTTGCTGAGCATGGTGCTTCAGGAAGACTCCTCTGTGGCAGCCTATGGGACAAACTAGAACAGGAACAGGGGAAATCTCTGTACCTTTTGGGTCACTTGGCATCAGCCAACCATTGGTATCAAAGGTCTAAATAAGATTCCATCTCTAATCTGCACTGATTCATATTACTGGTCAATTTAATTGATATAAGCCACACCAAAATAGCACATCAACATCTTACCTAATTTCTTGATGATACTAAAAAACACCCTACTTTCGAGAGATTATGTAAACTTAGTAAGTGTCAGGTGCAGCCTGAGAAACTGGGAAAAGGGGAATCATCTGCAGAAGATCTCCAGCATTAGAAAAGAGGAGGACAGTATGTGGGCCCTAATTTATCTCACTGCCTGAATTCAAAGGTTCTCCTCAACCTCAGATCCATGACCTACACACTTCTTTTACAGGTTTTCGAACTCTTGTCTACTATAACTACTTTAAATAACACAGATGCATGAATAACCAGAAATTAATCAGGTATTCAGAAGCTTATCTGCCTATATATTCTGTGACTGTATGTCTGATCAATTTCAACTTCTCCTTTTCTTTGTCACCCTGGGTAGAGTGCCATGGCATCAGAGCTCACAATAACCTCAAACTCTTAGGTTCAAGTGATCCTTCTACCTCAGCTTTCGGAGTAGCAGGGACTACAGGTGCCTGCCACGACACCTGTTAGTTTTTCCATTTTTGGTAAAGACAGGGTCCCACTCTTGCTCACACTGGTCTTGAACCCCTGAACTCAAGCAATCCACCTGCCTGGGCCTCCCAGAGTGCTAGGACTACAGGTGTGAGCCACCATGCCCAACACAACTTCTCTTTTTCTAATTATAGAGAGCTGTAAGAGCCCAGCTTCATTCCCACTGGACACTTTTCTAGCTGTTTGACCTGTCAGGCTAATCAAACTCTCATGCCTCAATTTCCACATCTATAAAGGGGAGATAATGAAAGTACTCCTTCAAAGAGCTTGCTGTAAGAACAAAATTCATTAATCTCAGTCAAATAGCTGTAACATACTAAGCACAATATCCATCAGCTATTATCATCATCTTTATTTCAGTGTTATATTGGCCACTGCCAGGAGATAACCAGGGGCACACACATCACATTTTTTCTACACCAATACATTGACACGATTATTTCATCACTACTGAATCTAAAACTTGATGGGACACAGTTGTTGGACCCTACCTATTGCAAAGCCTCCTGCCGCAAAGTAACCATGCTGCCATATGGGGGGTTCCAACGTTCAGTTCAGCTCCTCATGATTACCTTACTCAAGGAACTCGTTTCTTTGGCAATAGGACCCTAGTCTCACTTCCGGACCACTATGTAAGATACACTTCAAAGTGTGTGAACATTAATGTCAGAGTTCATGAAATTTAAAAGAAAAAAAAAAAAGTTTTCTGAGTGTTTCCCCCCTAAAGATGTCGTAGTTTGGTGACTCCACAGCACTATTTTTTTTTTCTTCTCTTTTTTATCTGGAGATCTGGTGAGGGAAAACAGCAAGGCACTCCCTTTCCTGCTTTCTAAGTTGTAACAGGTAAGCGCCTCTTGCGCTTATGTCAATCAAGGTAACTACACACACACATCCACTGATAACCGGGAGGTAGGATCTGCAAAGACGAAATTCCAAGTACCCACTCCAGAAAGAAACAAGCGTTGTGATCGCCTGATGGGACAGGTGAAAGAGGGTAGCCCTGCCCAGGCAAGCAGATCACATCCCGTGCAGCACACACGCTCAGATCCTCCCAGAGAAAGACCAGAGGCGTCCAATGCATTAGGCACACTCCACATGCAACACACTCCCCTCCACCACCCCCCACCGTATTTTCTATCCGACCTCCCAGCAGCAGACACCTTCCGGGAAGCCCAGAGGGCTGTTCCTGGAGATACAGCCAGCCCCGGACGGAGGGAGCGCAGGCACACGTGCCCAGAGGCAGCACGCCTGGCTCGCCCCCGCCTCAGCACTCACCTGGCCCGTAATGCCAGTGATGAGAGCCACTTTCCTCGGCTTGTCCATTTCTCCATCACCGGAGCTCCGGGCGCTAGGGCAGCATGCCGGCGCTTGTGCCATGTCCCGGCAAGAGGGCGCGCGGCCGTGGGCAGGGAGGAGCGGAGTGCAAGCGGCAGCGCCGGCAGGAACGTGGGGGTGTGCCCGCGCGCGAGCCGCCTCGCCAGGCTGCAGGCAGAGAGGAAGAGCGCACCGCGGGGACAGCAGCCACAATCTGACAGGGACGCACAGGAGGCCGCGCGGGGAGGGCCGGGGGCGGGCCGAGGCGGGCCCAGCGGCCGCGCGGCAGGGCTGCGGCCTGCCGGGCGCCGCGTCATTCGCGTCAGCTGCCGTCGCTGCGGCGGCGCCCGCGGCAGGCCCCGCCCCTCTGCCCATGGCCGCCACGCCACGCCCCCGCCGACAGCCGCCGCGCGGGAAGGGCGGGGCTTAGCGCCACCGCTGCTCGGGCGGATGCGCGGTCTCTGGGCACGGGGAAACGTCCTCCTCCCATTTCCCCAGTCCTCTCCTCTTTCTTGGCTTGGCTGAAGGCAGACAGTGGGTGGCCCGGTGTTCTCCCTTCTTCGCTCCTGAACATCCCCGGAATCCTATTGTCACCCAGGGATGCTGGGAGGAACTGTTGAGCTGACCTTTCCGTTAGGAAAAAGCTCTGAATTTCAAATTCGGGCCTCACAAGGCAGGTCATCGACTTTGATAAATAATTCCTGCAAGAACTCTGGTTTTATGTTACTTGACGGCCACTGGGATTGCAAGGCCTCTAAGTTGGGTCACAGATGGGGGGTAATGGCGAACCTCTTCACTACTCTGACTTTGACTGCTTTGGCATTTCCCTGAGGCTTGAAACCTGGCCCAAAGCTCCAAGCCACTCGACTGAAAGTATTCTAGTTCAGAAGACTAGCTGAGCACAAGAAAGTCCTTGGTCCCACCCCTGTGCAGCGTTAGGAAGTGTTGAAAAGTGCACGCGTCAATATAGCTGGATGTGGCAAATGTTTAAAGTAATTCAAACAAAAGGTGGGGTTCCAGCTTTGTGTCTATTTAATTTGGCTTCTATTTGGCAGCTAGCTGCACGTTGAGCAAGGACAGGAATGGAGGTGACTCAGACCCCTGGAGGATATCAGGTGCCTGAGCAATTGGCTGGAATCCAGGGGAGAGACAGAAACGTCCTGGTCTCCATAGTTCTCCTCATCTGTGCATGTTCCTCTCCCCAGTAGGTAACTTCAGATCATCACTTCAAATCACAGAGTTCCCAGTAGAGTGCCCAACATAACATACAGGAGGTATTACACACCTGGAATCCAAAATCAGAAAAGTTCATTATTAAATTAAAAACCTAACTCTTCTTCAGTCCCTTAGGAATACCCTTTACCTTTGCAGAAGGACGTGTCTTGTTTCACATCTACTTTTTACATTTTGTAAGAATTACTGAATAGATGTCTGTTGGATTTGTCTATGAATGATAAGAGGCCCTAAAGCAAAGGAGAGTAAACAAACTTACTATGTGTAAGAAATATCTTTGAAAGACAAAGATTGTCTTAAAATGTGCTTGTTTTCATGTAAATATACTTTTTTTTTCTCTTTTGAAGGGTATAATGTTAGAAAACATGTAAATAGCCTTTAAATTAATGTGTGAATAAATTATTTAACATTGTCCCAAAAATTATTAAGCAAAGGTGATACTTATTATAGGATGGTGTTTATAGTAAAATAATAGAAAAATTATTAACTCAGTTTTTCGGTTTTTTGATTAACTATAATCAATATCTCTCTATATCTATCTCTCTCTCTCTCTCCCTGCTTTCTTTCTGTGCCTAGCAGACTTACTAACAGGCCCCATCCATGAACCCCATGGAGTTTTATTTTCACAAACCACTGCGAAGGGCAGAGACAAAGGAAATATTGATTTTCCTTACAATGGCTAGACCTATTGACTAAATCAGTCTTTTTTTTTTAAGACGTAGTCTCACTCTGTCACTATGGCATCATCTTAGTTCACAGCAACCTCAAACTCTTGGACTCAAGTGATCCTCTTTCCTCAGCCTCCTGAGTACCTCGGCTTACAGGTACCTTCCATGATGCTCAACCAACTAGTTTTTATATTTTTAGTAGAAACAGGGCAGGGGGTGGTTTCCACTCTTGCTCAGGCTGGTGTCAAACTCCTGACATCAAGCAATCCACCAGCCTCAGCCTTCCCAGAGTGCTAGGATTAAGGGCATGAGGCTCTGCCTAAATCTGCCTTTTGGAATTTGTTCCTATACCCTCAAGGGTTCCTGAGTTGTCCTTAGAGCAAACAATGGGAATGAAAGTCAGGTCTCAGGATCAGAAATACCTGTAATATTAACCTTGCTGCAGGAAAAACATGGATGCAGCATTCACATTCATAATACCTACAAATCTGGCTGCAATTACTCTTTTCTTTTCCTCCCCCTTAAATTCAGCTAGTCACTGGACCTCAGTTATGGGCTTACCTTCTTTTTCCTTGGGATCCATGTCATCTTGTTCTTTTCTCTCTCTTTCCCCACTCTCTACCCCTCTTCTACTACTTCTCTCTTTCTAAGATAAAATGAAGTCTCTACTTTTATATCCTAATCTAGAGAAATTCTTTTCTCATGTCGTACAGAGCACATACTAAACCTTCCACCCTAACACTTATGGTAAATGTGCCACATTTATCCTGTAGATTTCAGACCTCCTATCACACCACTAAGCAGTAAAAATTGATACTAGTCAATCTCATATCATACCACTGAACACCTGCTCTAGTAAGAAGTATGACAGTAGAAGAAATCATAGAAATAAAATCAATATTGTTAGGTTCTAAAAATAAAATATTCACAAAATAACAGGAAATAGTAGGTCAGAGAAGCTGTGGAAGATTAAAAAATGAAGGATGTTTCTCTAGGATACTTCCCTGAAAACCAGTGGTAGGGCTGCTATAGAAAAATTTGATACATGGGTGACTAAACAATAGAAATTGATTTCTTCACAGTTCTGGAGGATGGAAGTCCAAGATCAAGAGCTGATTTCTTCTGGGCTCTATTCTTTGCTTGTGAATGGCTGTCTTTCTGTTCACATGGCATTCTCTTGTTAATGTGTCTGTGTCCAATTTCCCTGTATTCTTATAAGGACACCAGTTATATTTGATTAGGGCCCACCCTAAAGACCACTTTTCCATTTAATTGCCTCTGTACGGCCATGTTCTGAGCTACTACGTGTTCAACTATCATCATATGAATTGGAGGAAGGACACAATCCAACCCATAATAGACAGCTTGAAGGATAAAGGGTTTTCATGTTTGTTTGTTTGGCTGCTAGGAGGGAGGAAGTTGGTGATGGGGATATTTGTTGCAATAGTCCCAGTGCCCATTAGGGCAACTTGAATAAAGTCAGCACAGGGTCTTAAGGTAAGCATAATGAAGGTTACCTTAACTAGCAGGTAATCTACAGGTTGAACATGATGGAAAGCTCTAAGGGTATTTGCCCTAATTGTGTTTTTACTCCAACACAGTAATTACTAACCATAGGTGATCCCCCAACCCAGGGGATACTGGACAATGTCTGAAAACATTTTTGATTGTCACAGCTACAGTTCTGCTATTGGTATCTAGTGAGTAGAGGTCAGGTCAACATCCTACCATGCAGGAAAACCATCACAACAAAGAATTATCTGGCCCAAAATGTCATTAGTCCTTCTCCAGCAAGTGATAAAAATCCAGTGAAAGATGATACAAGCACACAACCAAACCCACAAACACTCTGGTTATAATATTCAATGACTTTGCAGTATGTTATAAAAGAATCAATAAATTTGGTAGCTAATGGGTAATGCTCATATCTTCGCTCACAAACATTAAGCTCTAAAAACATACTACCTGCTGAGGGTGCAGAAATAGAGAAGAAATAATCTTCACAGAACTATAGTCTAAAGGTGATAGGATAATGCATAATTTTAGGATTTTCCTAGCATTTTCATATTCATTTTAGCATGATATAAAGTAGGAAGACAAGGGCAAGGCCTCCAATTCCAAGTTAGTTCCCTAACTGGATAAAAGTTAACCATTGTATATAAAACAGTAGGTTAAAATAACTTATCTCACATCTTTATTTCTGACCTCTTTTTTTTTATTGTTTCAGATTAATTGAGGGTACAAAGAATTAGGTTACAATGTTTGGATTTGTTAGGTAAAGTCCCTCTTCTAATTGTGTCCCGCCCACAGGAGATATGCCATACACCCTAACAATATGCTCCTTAAGCAGGAGCACACCCATCCCTCTCCTTGACCCCCTCCCCACTCCATCATTCCCCCACCCACCACCTTGAATTGATTTGATTTTTTTTCTCTTATGTGGGTGTCTATTAAATCGTCTACTGGCTTCATATTAGAATTGAGTACATTGGATTCTTGCTTCTCCCTTCTTGTGACACTTTACTAAGAGGAATGTGTTCCAGCTCTATCCAGGTTAACACAAAAGATATAAAGTCTCCATCTTTTTTTTTTTTTTTCCCTTAAGACAGAGTCTCACCTTATTGCCCTCAGTAGAGTGCCATGGCATCATAGCTTATGGCAACCTCAAACTCTTTTGCTCAAGGGTATAGCCAACACTATAGGCACCTGCCACAATGCCCAGCTATTTTCATAGATAGGGTCTAGTTCTTGCTCAAGCTGGTCTCAAACTCCTGAGCTCAGGCAATCCACCTGCCTCAGCCTCCCAGAGTGCTAGGATTACAGGCATGAGCCACTGCACCCAGCATTAAAGTCTTCATCTTTTAAATGGCTGAATAGTGTTCCATGATATACATATACTACAGCTTGTTAATCCATTCCTGAGTTAGTGGGCATTCTTGTTATTTCCACATTTCGACACTTGTAAATTGAGCTGTGATAAACAGTTTAATGAGAATATCCTTATGGTAAAATGATTTTTTTTTTCTTCTAGGTAGATGCCTAGCAATGGGAGTGCAGGATCAAATGGGAGGTCTAGCTTGAGTTCTTTGAGGATTCTCCATACTCCCTTCCAAAAAGGTTGTATTAGCTTGCAGTCCCATATTTCTTATCTCTTGACATTGAGTAGATGCCAATTATTCAATAATCATTTCTTTACTTCCCCCTCCAAATTATCTCTCCTTTTTTTCATCTGTCTTCTTTGGGGGAACATTTGCTGATCTTCTTTCACCTTATCTCAGATATCTCATGATAATGGCTAGCATGGACTGAATAAGCATCTAAGACAGTGTTTTTCAACCTTTTTTTATCTCACAGCATACTTGAACCTATACACTTCCATGGCACACTTAAATTATGTTGATCAAGAAAAAAGTAAAAAAAAAAAAAGTACTTAATGTGCTTTGAACTTCTTTGAAAATAATTTTATTAATAACCTTTAAAAATGTTTATGGCCTCAGATCCTCTCACAGCACATGGGTTGAAAATCACTGATCTAAGATGTACCAGGCACTGTACTGTATCTTAGTTAATTCTAGGAAGCACGTATGTTGATATTGTAAGTTATACATTTGGTCTTCAACTCCATTTCCTGGCACACAACACCTAAAATCCCTAGACTCCAAAATCATGGAGTTTTGTGTACTAGTTGATTGATGGCTGATGCTGGAAAGCAACAAGATAGCTCTGAAATTCCTGTGGACTTCCTGAAGTCTGTCACCTCAACTTTGGAATATACCATTCTACTAATAAAATCACACTACAGCAAGTTTTTTTGATGATATGTTTAGAAAAAAGAAAAAAGGTATTCAATATAAATGAAGAATTTCTCTTACATCTTCTCTCATATAATTTAGTTAGTCAGTTCTCTGCCCTCAAGCAAATGAGTGTTACACGTATGAGTTCTGGACCCCATGTACACCTCTCTCTCTCACAGGGCATGTCAGTAGGCCTAAAGTCTGCTTTGTCTCTAGCACCGTCATTTTTTAATTTTTTTTTTTTTTTTTTTAAGTTTGACCAATGTTTTTCAAGCTAGGAAAACTATTCATTGGGAACATTTCATTGGGAAGGTTTTCCACTTTGGTAATCTCAATTTCAATTTCTTAGCACACTAAAATCCAGGCAGCAGAGGCTTGGAATCATTGCCGTACTATCTAATTATAATCTCCTCTCAAGGAGCACAGCATTGTTTTTTCCATTAGTGGCATCAAACCCAGAGAGGAAAAGCATATGAAGTTTAAGTCTTCCTTGGCCCTTATTTTTAGCCTTCTCCTCTCAGAATTTGAGACCATACATGTATCCACTCTTTTCCTTGTGACATTTCTTAAAGCCTTGCTCAGTAAAAGTGAATCTCCAATAACATTAAACTTTAGAGATGAAGTAATACATTGTTCTTTAAATTAGACGAGGTAATAAAACACTATTGACTGCCTATGGAAACTTTTCAGTTCCTGGTTACAAGTCTGAGCCTTATGATATGTCAATTGCCTCAAGATTAAGATATTGGTCTCATTATTAATTCTAAGCACTCCAATGCCATAGAAACCTTACCATTTTGTATTAACATGTTCAAGATGCTGTCATAAATCTCAAGCTCCTCCAGGCAGAATCCACTTTAATAATGGTTTCCAATCTTCCTTCTAGTATTTGGACGCCTGGTAAAGGGCTTGGCTAGAAGCCTAATCTGCATAGCTAACAGAAGTATGCTAGGATTATACAGGCAAGCACCACAAATCCTGTACATTAGAGGATTTGCTAGAACTTCTAGGAAAAACAGTAAAGAGATGTTTTATCCTAATTAATTTTTTTAATGACCCCTCTCCTGCCACCAAGAGAGTGCTTCCATCAAATTCTGGGAAGCATGTCTTAGGGAATTCACCCTAGGATAGAAAAATGCTACAAAAGAGTATCTGGGGTCTGTCTTGGATTGTGTCCCAGTCCTAAGTGAGAAGACTCACTTCTGACTTGACAATGTCTAGGACCATTAAATAACCCTCAGATTCATGTCTAAAGAAATTCATTTCTAAAGAAAACTGTAAGCCCTAAGAAAGCAAGCTGCCCCTCTGGAAACCTCACCAAAAAGCAGTTAGCACCAGTGAGGACAAAACTTTCAGTGCCAGCAAGCAGTGGAGATAGTCATGACATCATCAGTATCAGCTGTGGTCTTGGCAAGATAACCATGGCAGCAAATAATCATTATAACAGATATTACTAATGCCTTGACTCCCAACGCAAGGACTGTTCAGCAAGTGTTCAGTGAAAGCAGCCCCAGGTGGTGAATGCTGATTAATCTAAAAACCAACATGAATAATTTTATTCTCTTTGTCATTGAAGATCTTAGCCATAGACAAGTTGTGTAACCCCAGCTACTGAAATGTTATGGGTAGAATTATTCTGCTATTGAGTCGCTCCTGCCCACATCCTATTGGAGATATCTTCAGGTTAGGGTTGATGGCATTCTGCCTTCCCTGGGTGAGGTCAAACTGGATCCTGCCTGATAGCTGTGCAACAAACAGTTCCTAAGTCTGTGGCTCAGAAATTCAGGAAGGGGGGCCAGGCATGGTGACTTAACATCTGTAAACCTAGCACTTTGGGAGGCCAAAGCTGGTGGACCGCTTGAACTCAGGAGTTTGAGACCAACCTGAGCAAGAGTGAAACCCCATCTCTACTGAAAATAGAAAAAATTAGCCAGGCATTGTGGTGGGCATTTGTAGTCGTGGCTACTCAGCAGGCTGAGGCAAGAGAATTACTTAAATCTAAGAGTTTGAGGTTGCTGTGAGCTGTGATGCCACAGCACTCTATTCAGTGTGACTGAGTAAGACTCTGTCTCAAAACAAAAAAAGAAAGAAAGAAAAAAACAAAAGAAAAAAGAAAAATTCAGACAGGGCTCTGCTAGGCAGTTCTTCTGCTCCTTATAACATTAACTGGGACCACTCATTGATATTCAAGTAGTGGCTGGTATGGTCTAAAGCAGTGGTTCTCAACCTGTGGGTCACGACTACAGGAACTATATTAAAGGGCTGCGGCATTAGGAAGGTAGAGAACCACTGATCTAAAGGATCCAAAAAGTCTTCACGTATAGGCTAGTGCCTTGGCAATGAAAGCTGGAAGGCTGGGCTCCATTGAGAGCTAATCTAAGGCTTCTCTCTTTGGCCACTGTGTGGACTCACCACATGGTCCCTTCAGCAGGGTAGACAGATTCTACAATGGATCAGGACTACTAAATGTCAAGATTCTAAAAGACCCATGAAGAAACTGTGAGGCTCCTCATGACTTAGCTTTGAAGTCCCAGAATATCACTTCCCTCCCACATTCTGTTGGTCAAAGGAAGGCACTGAGTATCATAGTCCAAATTCAAAGGGAAGAAATTAGATTTCACCTCTCCTTTGAGTAGCAGCATGAATATACAGAGAGGGAAAGATTTCCACTTTGGAAAATATCTATCTCAGACAAATCCTCGGGTTGCCACAATTCACATCCCTTCCTTATGTAAGATATACTCATTCCTTGCATCAATGTTCTATATTGCATAACAAATTACCACAAACTTAACAATTTTAAACATTTATTATCTCACAATTTCTGTGGCCCAGGAGTATGGGCATTGCGTAGTTGGGTCCTCTGCTCAGGGTCTCACATAACTGCAATCAAGCTGTCAGTTGCGGCCAGGCTTAGTGGCTCACACCTATAATTCCAGCACTTTGATAGGCCAAGATAGGAGGATTACTTGAGGCAAGGAGTTTGAGACCAGCCTAGGCAACATAGCGAGGCCTCATCCCTACAAAAGCAGGCCTGGTGGTGTGCACCTGTAGTCCTACTGCTTTGGTAGGCTGAGGTGGGAGGGTTGCTTGAGCCTAGGAGTTGAATGTTGCAATAATCTGTGATCATGCAACTGAACTCCACCCTGGGTGACAAAGCAAGACCCCATCTAGAGAAAGAAAGAAAAAAAAAAAAAAAAAAAAAAAAAAAAAATATATATATATATATATATATATGGAGAGAGAGACATCATCTGTAATAAAACAGAATTTTTAAAAAAGAAAATACACTAGGAGGGGAAAAGGTGTCAACTGTCCTGTGGTCTCATGTGGAGGCTTGACAAAGGAAAAATCTGCTTTCAAGTTCATGAAGTTGGTAGCAGAATTTATTCCACTGTGCACATATGATTGTGTGCCCTGGCTTTTTGGTAGCTGTTAGAAGGGGCCAGCCCTCAGTCCTAGATACCACCTGTGGCTCCTTACTATGTGAGCTTCTTCAACATAGCTACTCACTTTATCAGCCAGTGGGAAGAATTTTTCCATCCAGTATGCTAAGAGCCTTATATAACATAAACAATTGAAGGAGTAATAACGATCAGTTTTGCCATATTTCACTGATGAGAAGCAAGTCACAGATCCCACCCTAACCTATGGAAAGGTGATCTCAAAAAGATATGAACACAAGGAGGTGGGAATTACTGACTCTAGGTTCTATCTATCGCAACCCCCACCAAGGTCCCAAATTTGGTGGTTTAAACAAAAAATTGTCTTTAACTCTCAAGGATCTGTGTGTTGACTAAGTTCAAATGGGAAGTTGTAACTGGCTTCAATCAGATGGCATCTGGGGCTAGAATCCTCTGAAAGCTTGCCTGGGTTAAAAATCCAAGATGGCCTCTTCTCTCACAAGTTTCATGCTTGTGTTGGAATAACTAGGATACTAGGGCCTAGCTGGCTTTTTCTATCTCTTCTCTCTCCATAAAGCCTCTCTGTGTGGCTTGTCTAAGCTTCCTTACATGTGGGAGTCTCAGGGAAGTTGGACTTATCTCTTAAGTCCAGCTTTATAAGAGTAAACATTCCAACAATCAGAAGTGGAACCTGTATGACTTATGGGGTCCGAGCTTCAGGAGTCATGCCGTCTGACTTCCATCACATTTTATTGGCCAAAAGCAAGTCACAAGGCCTGCCTGGAATCAGAGGTGAGGACTACACTACAGCATAAATCCTAGAAAGGCAGCTCATTGGGGGAACCATTTATTTGGGCAGACTAAATAATACAACTTAAAATATATCAACCTGTAACATCAGCATATTACCATATATGGTTTCAAAAACTAACACTTACAGACATGGCCTAAATCATATTCAGATCCAGGTATCATTTTTGACTAAGCAACCAATGCCACTTTTGTGCATTATCCACTAATTACCTAATACCTAATAAAGCCAACCACTGGCTGGGCGCAGTGGCTCATGCCTATAATCCTAGCACTTTGGGAGGCCAAGGTGCTGAGACCATCCTGAGCAAGAGTGAGACTCCATCTCTACTAAAGATAGAAAAAACTAGCTGGGCATAGTGACAGATGCCTGTAACTCCAGCTACTCGATATGCTGAGGCAAGAGGATATGGCTTAAGGCAAACTCCTTAAAGCCAAGGAGTTTGAGGTTGTTGTGAGCTATGATGCCATGGCACTCTACCCAGCATGACAGAGTGAGATTTTGTCTCAAAATAAATAAATAGTAAATAAATACATAAATAATAACAATACACATAGTCACACTGAAACTGTATACTTAAGCAAGCCATGGCCATGCACCATCCATTATCTCTGACATCTGAAGACATAGGAAGGAGATTACAGCTGATCATAGTGGAGAATCTACTGGGAGCTTCTGGAAAGAGTTTCCCCCTGAAAAAAGAGGGGGGTGACAAACTTACTTTCTGGTATCAGTGTTCTGTGAATATGACGCTTGGAATTGCAGCAGACATCCCATTACTATAAGGATAGTAGCGAAGCAATTCAGAATGCTAACATAACTGAACTCCTCTACCAACCAACAGTGAAATTTCTTGCCTCCAGACTTCTATGTGAGATAAAGCCCCTTTAACTATATTTCCTGGTCCTTGCAACACAATGCATTTTTTAAACAACTCATCTAAACTAATTTCGATCAGTGTATTCATATTGATACATCTCTGCAGACCACCAAGCAGTAGAGAAGAAAGGAAACTGGTAGCCATAGTAAAAAAAACTTTAATGACCACTAAGAACATGGAATCATCTGGCACCCTGCCAGTGAAATGTGGGGCCTTTGGAACTTACTGATTAGAAAGGCACACCTTTCTCCTCCTGGTGAACAGGTAGCCTGAGAGAATAAGATTGATTTGTTTCCTTAGAATTTTTTTTTAATCATTTAAATTCTTAAACATTGCTAAATGTTGGAGGGAGTACATTGAATGTACTCCCACCAAAATTCATATGTTGGAAACTTAATCCCCAAAGCAATAGTATAGGGAGGTGTTTAAGTCATGAGGGCTTTGCCCTCCTGAATGGATTGATACTATAAAAACGGGTTGTAGAAGTGGGCTCACTCTCTTTCTCTTCTGCTCTATTGCCATGTGAGGACACAACAATAAGGCACCATCTTAGAACTAGAGACCAAAACTGTGAGTGCCTTGATCTTGGACTTCCCAGCCACTAGAACTATGAGAAATAAATTTCCATTCTTTATAGAGTACCAAGTCTGTAGTATTCTGTTATAACAGCATAAAATTGACTAAGACAAATATTCTTCCCCTTTCTAAGTGTGACCTGATATGAGAAAATGAAGATTAAATTTTAGGTAATTCATCTATAATTCTCCAAAACCTGATGTTGTCTCCATCTGTTCCACAGTTTATTACTACATTGGGGATTAGAATCACATGACCTTTGGTGGAACAGTGTATTAGTCTCCTAGGCCCTCCATAACAAAGTACCACAGACTTGATGACTTACACCAGAAATGTATTCTCTCACAGTCTCCATCTTAGAAGCTGAAATCAAGGTGTCAGCAGGGCCATGTCCTTTCTGAAATCTCCTTCCTGCCTCCTTTTGGCTTCTGGTAGTCGCTGGAAATCCTTGGCATTCTTTGGTTTGTAAAGAAATTACCCTAATCCTTGCCTCCATTATCATGTGGTGTTCTCCCTGTATGTGTTTGTGTCCAAATTTCCTTCTTTTTATTAGGGCACCAGTTGTTTGGGATTTGGGGCCCACCCTATGCCAGCATGACTTCATCTTAACTTGATTACATCTGCAAAGAATCTTTTGCCAAATGAGGTCAGATCTGACCTTCAGATTCCGATTTGAAAATATCTTTTTAGGGGACTCAATTCGACCTACAACAGGCCAATCTGTTAAAGGACTGATGTGGTAATGAATGTCACCCTCAATTGGAAGATTCCAATGAGCTGTTTGGCAGCACAAAAGAGCAGACCCTCAGGCAGATCTGAGGAGGCTGGATAAAGAGGGAAGAGAATGGGGAAAGAAACTGAGTAAAGTTTTCTGAGGAAATAAATTTCTCTTGAGTTGCCAGGGAAATCATATAAGAGAGAATAAAGTCTTTTCTTCATCGAACACTCATAATCTAGTAGCCATTGGATGAAACACTGCACATATTGTTTCAGTATTCCTTACAACCCTACAAGGTAGGAAGTAACTCCATTTTTTAGATAAGGAAGTTAAGTCAATTGCTTAAAGGTTATTTTAGTAAATAAATGGCAGAACCAGGAATGAAACCTACCTCTGTCTGACATGCCCTTTCCGTTCTGGAAAGTAATCCAGCACTAAGTCAATAAGTAATTACCGCATGCCTCACATAGGCCAGGTGCTGGACCCAAGGGTGTGTCAGAATAAAGGCTGCCAGACTGCCTTCAGCAAAGGTGATCATAGGTTACATTTCTGTTCACAGTGAATTGAAGTGCCTGCTGAATATTCAATGTGGAATTCTTCAAAATCAAATGGTAAAAATGGTTAACTTGTTTTAATTTGCAAATTTTTGATTATTAGTGATGTTGAGCATCTCTTCAAATGTCTATTTGCCATTTCTATTTCTTTTCCTCAAAATTACCGTGTCATACATTTTGTCCATTTTTCTGTTGGGCTGTTTATCTTCTTGTAGATTTATTAAAGCTTTCATATATGATAGATATCAACATGTGTCATTTTATATATTACAAATATTTCCTTCTGGCCGGGCATGGTGGCTGACACCTGTAATCCTAGCACTCTGGGAGGTTGAGGTGGGTGGATTGCCTGAGCTCAGGAGTTCAAGACCAGCCTGAGCAAGAGTGAGACCCCCTGTCTCTAAAAATAAGCGGGAATTGTGGCAGATGCCTAGAGTCCCAGCTACATGGGAGGCCAAGGCAAAAGGGTCTCTTGAGCCCAAGAGTTTGAGGTTGCTATGAGCTATGATACCATAGCTTTGTACCAATAGTGACAAAATAAGACTAGGTCTCAAAGAAAAAAAAAATTTTCCTCCCATTAAGTTGCCTTTCATTTTACTTTGTTTCCAGTAATTTACCTAGAAAGATATTCTCCACAGCAGTATTATAAAACCGGTCCCCTATTTTCTTCTGTATATGTATTGTTATATAAAATGTACTGAAATTTTTTCTCAAATAAGCACTCAAGGATCCCAAATCCATCTATTGATTAGTCCTTTCCCTACTAATCTGATACTTTATTGTATCTTGAATTGGAATTTATATATAAATCTTTTACTAGACCCTTATTCGTTTACAGATTTAATTCTCTTTCATTTTGAAACTCTTTTAAAATAATAGTTTTATCAAATAGCTTACATTTTTTATAATATTTTCTCCTTTACAATTTCTTCACTTTCAAAATTTTTTATTCTTATACATTTTCTTTTCCTAGAAAATACCAGAATTATCTTGTCAAATTCTTTCCACTAGTTTTTTTTTTTTTTTTTTTAGGTAAAATGACATTACATTTCTAAATTGATATAAAATACAATAGAACCTCTCTAAGTTGTCCACCCAAGGAACTGTAACAAACTGGTCAACATACAGAGGTGGTCAACATAAGGAACTAGGCCTATTGTACTGATGAGTACATGTGGTACGTGTCTGGTTTACACAAATTAGGTCAACTTAAGGAGGTGGTCAATGTAGGGAGGATTCAACTGTACTTATATTTTATATTACATTTATATGACTTACAGGTGTTCATATTAATAGGTACAGAATTATTTTCCAGCAATTTATTTAGGACTTAAAGTTTTAAAGTTTAAAAGTTTTAAGTTTTCTTACTATGTTTCTGCCAAAGTTTTGTAATTTATGTTGCTCTTGTGAATGTGAATTTATTTTTCCTGATATTTCCTATTGGTAATTTCTAAAAAAATAGGAAACCAGGATATAGAAACCATAGATTCCTATATCTTGATCTTTTCTTCACACTATTGGGTTTTATGAGAATCTGGTCTTTTACAGTTTTATGAAAGTCCTCTGTTTTCTAATAAGCTAGTTCTACTTCCCTTGGCTTTCTAATATTCTTATAGATTTTCTTTCTCTTTCCTAAAAATCCACAACCCCTGGAAACCTCTGATCTTTTTACTGCCTCCATAGTTTAGCTTTTTATAGAGGTCATATTTTTGGAATAATATAGTATGTAGCCTTTTCAGAGTAGCTTCTTTCACTTACTAATATTCATTAAAGTTTCTCCAGATATTATCATGGCATTTCTCTTTAGCACTGAATAATATTTGATTGTCCAGATCTACCACAATTTACTCATTCACCTACTAAAGAATATCTTGGTTACTTCCAAGTTTGAGTAATTATGATAAAAAGCTGTTACAAGCATCCCTGTGCAGGTTTTTGCCCAGATACAAGTCTTTAACTCATTTGGGTAAATACTAAGGAGTACCTAGGTGCTGTGGCTCATACCTGTAATCTTAACACTCAGTAGGTTGAGGCAAGAGGATCACTTGAGGCCAGAAGTTGGAGGTTTCATTGAACTAGAATGACACTACTACACTCTAGCCCAGGCAACAAAGTGAGACTCCGTCTCAAAATAAATAAATAAATAAAGCACTAAATAGCGTGATTGTTGGATCATATGGTAAGAGTATGTTTAGTCTTGCAAAAAACTGCCAAACTGTTTTCCAATGTGGTTGTACCATTTTGCATCTCCACCATCAATGAATGAAAGTTCCTATTACTCCACATTCGTGTAACATTTTGTTTTTTCAGTGTTCTGCTTGGCCATTGTAATAAATGTATAATTGTATCTCATTTTTGTTTTAATTTGCAATTCTCTGATGGCATATGATGTTGATCATTTTTATATGTGCTTGTTTGCCATCTGTAGATCTTTTTTTTTTTTTTTTTTTCTTTGAGACAGAATCTCACTTTGTCACCCCCAGTAGAGTGCTGTGGCATCACAGGTCACAGCAACCTCAAACTCTTGGGCTGAAGCGATTCTCTTGCCTCAGCCTCTGAAGTGGCTGGGACGACAGGCAGCTGCCACAACACCCAGCTATTTTTAGAGACAGGGTCTTTCTCTGGCTTGGGCTGATCTTGGACCCATGAGCTTAGGCAATCCACCCACCTTTGCCTCCCAGAGTGCTAGGATTATAGGCGTGAGCCACCACGCCCAGCCCTATGTATCTTCTTTAATGAGACACTCTTCAGTTCTTTTGTCCATTTTTTAATTGAGTTACTCATTTTCTTATTGTTGAATTTTAAGAGTTCTTTGTGTATTTTAGATAACAATCCTTTATCAGATATATGCTTTGCAAATATTTTCTCACAGCCAGTGGCTTGTCTGTATTCTCTTCATAGTTCTTTCACACAGCAGTAGTTTTTAATTTTAATGAAGTCCAGCCTACTAATTTCTTTCATGGATTGTGCCTTTCGTGTTTTATTTAAAAAGCTATCATCAGCCAGGTACAATGGCTCATGGTTGTAGTCCTAACAATCTGGGAGGCCAAGGTGGGAGGATTACTTGAGGTCAGGAGTTCAAGACCGGCCTAAGCATGAGAAAGACCCTTTCTCTGCCAAAAATAGAAAAAGCGGCCAGGCATGGTGGCATGCACCTGTAGTTCCATCTACCTGAGAGGCTGAAGCAGAAGGATCTCTTGAGCCCAGGAGTTGGAGGTTACAGTGAGTTCTGATGATGCCATTCTACCCTCACTGTGGGTGATAGAGTAAGACCCTGTCTCAAAAAAAAAAAAAAAACCCCGAAAGAAAGAAGACGCAGAAGCCATCAGACTCAAGAACATCTAATCTAGCATTGAGGGCATCTAGAGTTTCCCCTATGTTATCTTTTTGGAGTTTTAGAATTTTGCATTTATCATTTAGGTCTATGATGCATTTGGAGTTAATTTTTGTGAAGCTCTGTGTCTAGATTCCATTTTTTGCATGTGGATGTTCAGTTAGTTGTACCACCACCATTTATTGAAAAGACTGTGTTTTCCCCCATTGTATTATCTTTGCTTCTTTGTTAAAGATCAGTTGACTATATTTATGTGGGTCTGTTTCTCTCCATTCCATTCACTGATCTATTTGTCTATTCTTTTGTCAATAGCATGCCATCTTGATTACTGTAGCTTTATAATAAGTCTTGAGTGTCAGGCCACAACTTTGTTCAATATAGAGTTGGCTATTCTGGCTCTTTTGTCTCTTCATGTAAATTCTAGAATCAATTTATCAACATTCACAAAATAACTTGCTGGGATTTGATTGTAATTGGGTTGAATCTATAGGTCAAGGTAGGTAGAACTCACATAATGAGAATATTAAGTCTTCTTATCCACGAACATCCATTTCTTTGAGATTTCTTTTGTTTTTTTCTTTTCTTTTATTTATTTGTTTATGTGTTTATTTACTTACTAACTTTTGAGGCAGAGACTCAATTTGTTGCCCTGAGTAGAGTGCTATGGCATCATAGCTCACAGCAACCTCAAACTCCTGGGCTCAAGCAATCCTCTTGCCTCAGCCTCCCAAGTAGCTGGGACTACAGGCACCTTCCACAACATCCAGCTCTTTTTTAGAGATGGGGTCTTGCTGTTGCTTAGGCTGGTCTTAAACTCCCGAGCTCAGGTGATCCACCTGCCTCAGCCTCTCAGAGTGCTAGGATTACAGGCATGAGCCACCATGGCCAGCCTATTTATTTGTGATTTCTTTCATCACAGTTTTCTGGTTTTTCATATGCAGATCTTATACATATTTTATTAAAATATACCTAAGTATAGATGTGGGTGCTAATGTAAATGGGGGTCATGTTTTTAACTTTAAAACCTACTTGAAATTTCAAAACCTATTGTTGGTATAATATATAGGAATGAAATAGATAACTTTGCCATAATCACTTACAAGCACCAGGAGTTTTTTTTTTTTTTGGTCAATTCTTTTGAATTTTCTGCATAGATTTTTTGAATCTATGAGCGAAGACAGTTTTATTTCTTCCTTCACCATCAATATACATTTTATCTTCTTTAGGTGTGTGTGTGTGCATGTGTGTGTGTGAGAGAGAGAGAGAGAGAGAGAGAATGAATTTGCTAAGAGTGCCAGTATGGATGTTGAAAAGGAGTGGTAAGAGGAGATATCCTAGTCTTGTTCCTAATCTTAGCCAAAAAGTTGCTAATTTCTCACTACCAAATATAAAGTCAGCTTTAGGGTGTTTTTTATTTGGGGGGGGAGGAGATTTTGGCTGGGGCCGGGTTTGAACCCACCACTTTTGGCATATGGGGCTGGCATCCTACTCCTTGAGCCACAGGTGCCACCCCAGCTGTAGGTTTTGTTATTCATGTTCTTTGTCAAGTTTAAGAAATTCCCATATATTCCTAGTTTGCTGAGAATTTTTATCATGAATGAGTGTTGGATTTTGTCAAATGCTTTCCTGCATCTATAAATATGATCATGTGTTTGTCTTTTTCAGCTTATTGATATGATAAATTACACTGATCTTTTTTAATGTTAAATTAGACTTCTATGTGTAGGATAACCCCCCTCTTGATTATGGTACAGGATACATTATTATTGTACATTATTATAATACATTGTTATGTACATTGTCAGATTCAATTTGTTTTTATATGAAATTTCTTCTCTAATTTCATTAAGATATTGGAATAAAAAAGATATAAATGTATATATTCAGTCATCCCCCCCCTTTTTTTTTTTTCTTTTGAGACAGAGTCTCACTCTGCCACCCTGGGTAAAGAGCCATGGCATCATCTTAGCTCACAGTAACCTCAAACTCTTGGGCTCAAACAATCTTTTTGCTTTAGCATCCTGAATAGCTGGAACACCTGCCACAATGCCTTGCTAGTTTTTCTATTTTTAGTAGAGACAGGGTCTCACTCTTGCTTAGGCTGATCTAGAACTACTGAGCTCAAGCAATCTACCCACTTCTGCCTGGCCTCCCTGAAGACCGAGACATAGCCCTCACCCCCACAGAGTGAAGGTTTTAAGGTGTTGGGAAAAATCAGGATTTTTGTTCCCTTTTACCTCTGGAATCTATGACCATTAAAAAGTATGGCATACCTCCTGATTAAGCCAAGTTTCCCTTTCCATTTTAATTAGCATGAATTTAAATCAACCAAGGCAAAAATTGGACCAAACATACCATTATTCACTGGTATCCTAAACTAAGAGTGTTACTGAAACTTTCCCTTAATGGTTATTGTACATCTTCCAAGTCAATCCTGAGAAAATCCAGAAAACTCATCTGCAAGGAGAAAGCTCATGCATTTATGTAACAGGATTTCAAACAAACAATATCAATGAGTGAATAATGTTAACTAAGAATAAGTCTGATGTAAAATTTAAAAAACGTACTTTAAAAATGTTTTTATTTTATAAGTGTTTCTGGTTAAATGTGTCATCTAAGAATAGTTACTGCAATTTATGAAAAGCCACTGCCTTTTTAAAAATCCCTGGAAAACAATTCACATAAAGGGTGAATTCATGGCGTGTAAAGAGCAGTGAGACTAAGTAAAAGGAAAAAGATATTAAGCATTTATTCATAGCAGCATACATTCCATTCTACTATGCTGGGGATTCCCCTGATACACGGAAAGTTTCTATAAACTTCTTTGGAATCCAACATCAAGCTTTGATAGTATTTAGAAAAAAAGAGGGGGGAAACATGAAATAGCAAAGCGGAAAGAGAAAATTCCAAGTGAAGGGAAACGCTTGGTCAGTTAAAAAATTTCACACTTCTCTGACTTTCTTTGCCTCTTGAGTCAAAGCTCTAAGGTAAGCAAACAGAAAAAAATTACCATTTCCTTTAAAAAGACTTCTTAGGTTATACTACGTCAAAAAGGAAATTTTAATCTACACCATTGAGAAAGTAGAGCACATCTAAAGTTACAAGACCCTCTGAAGGACTGTGCATTTTACTTCTTTGAACACACCCAGAACACACAGCAAAGATAGTCAGTAAATGCTTACTGAATGGAATCTTGATGAGAAACAGATAATGCTGTCTATTAGTTCTATTTTATGAGGAGAGTTTAAAAACTAACGAACTTAGATTATGACATTCAAGGTCAAGAATGTCCTTCCTTCTTCCACACTATGTATTTTCAGAAGCCTTTTTCAGCTTACTGTGTTTATTATTCCTTCCTTCATAAAATACAGACTAGCCACCAGAACTTCTGTACAAATAAAAAACAAAAAACAAGTGCTCTGACAGAAAGTTTTAAAAAGTCGTTTTGTCAAGAGAAAAGTCTTCTTTAGTGTCCTCTGCAAGTCCAGTCCAGGGCTTTGAGAAAAATGCTGACTCAATTCCTTTTTAATGAACTTCAAGGAAGACAAAAGAAACTTAAATGTTGCTTATATATTTTGCTCATTCAGCCTTCATTCAGTAAATATTTATGAATGTCCACTGTACCCTAAGCATTGTGGTAACTAATTATTAATGCTTAGCTGTTGGCGTGGCTGCTAAAGGAATGGTAGACTATGGATGATTACAGCTCATTGATGAGAAGTGAGACACTCTCTCTGGGAAGGATAAGAGGAAAATAGGAAATTGAAGCAGGTAAAATTCAAATTTCCCTTACCTTTATAGCTTGAACTCCACACTTATCACAAATCTTAAGATGAAAAAAATCTCAGGGCATTGTGGCTTCAAGTGTTGTCAAAAGATCATAATGTTTGATAGGGGGAATGAAGCCATGGGCACTACTCTATTCCCTTTACTTCTGGTAATGAAATTAGGTGAAAGGAAATTAAGCATTAATGAAGAATAACATAATATAGTTTAGTGAATCAGCAATTTAGCTGTAACTTCACAATCATAACAAACCTAATTTCTGCCACCCCCTCAAAAACTCATAAGGTACAAAATTAGATAAGGTGCATCCCAAGTCTGGTTGGGAGACATTACAAGACCCAATGGCTTCCTTAAGGATCCCTACATCTCTAGATTCCCTGGAGCATTCTCAGGAATGGATTTAGAAATTGTATTAGGTAGGTATAAATGACATTTACCCTTTTTCCCATTCTGAATTTAATATGGAAAGACAGAGTTAGGATCTAAAAGCAAAATGAAACAAACAAAACTGATATCCAAAGATAAAACCAGGGATGGAACTTAACAAGGCAGACTGGAAATGAGACTGAAGAAGAAAGCTGAAAATAGACACTGATGGGTCTTACTCGCCGTAACAAGGAAACAAGGAGCCAACCTGTGTTACTGGCATTTTGTGTGGGACAATTCATCTTCGGGTTGTACTTTCTTGTGCATGGCAGGACGGTTGGCACAGCTGGCCTCCTGAGCCCTAGTTGTGTTGTAATTCCCAAATGCCCTGCTTTGGTTAGGATTCCCCCGTAAACAAATATTGAGACAGGATACCAATGCCCGCAGTTTATTTGGGAAATGCAGGAAATACTGGCAGGGGAGTGAGAAAGTGATACAAAGAATGGAATGCAACCAATAAAGAGTGTGTTGTCAAGTCTGTTCGTGTGAGTGACTGAACCTAAAATCACCCACAGTTCTAAAACTTGGAAATAGTACAGAATGGTACTTAGTTATTTCACCAGAGTAAGAGAGTGAAGTATTTATTTATACACCAGTTTCTGTCAGTGTTGGTTGAGGGCTTCTGGTATGTTTGGAATATGTGGAATATTTTTTCAAAAACAGAGTTGGAAGAGCAGGAGTAGGCTGATGCCCTAAGGGATGTAGTCGGAGAACTGGCATTACCTGCTACATAGCCCATTTCCTTCTAAATGTCCTAATCTTTGTTTGCTCTTTTCTCACCCAATAAGACAACTGCTTCAGACAATCACAAGTCACTGAAGAGCATTAGAATGTGACTCAGCAATTGTCAGATGGGCGCACTTATTTGGTTATGGAGGGAATTTGAAGATTGAAGGCAGAGGAGTCAGTCAAGAGGATGGTGCTATAGTGGAAGGGGTTAGAAAACAGACCATTAAAGTACCCAATGTACTCAGCCTTACTATGAAACTAATTTAGGGCTTTCACATGAAAGCTATAACCCAGTTACAACCTAAGAATAGGGGAAAGGGGGAAAGGGAGAAGAGGGAGGGGGGAGG
>CAUYPK010093583.1:0-18682 GCA_963574355.1 Loris lydekkerianus | reverse complement strand
TCCAGAAGTCCCTTGATGGCTCCCTGTATCCTCAAAGGGATGATCATAGGCAGATCCCACCGGCCAGAGATGTCTGGAGTCTTGTCTCCCCAGATTCCCCGTGCCCAGTTGCAGGGAAGCTGTTACTCAGCCGCCATCTTTAATCCCATATTTGTTCTCTTTTCATGCCTCACAATGATCTGCAGAGCAATAGTTAATTAGTTGTATCTAGGGTGATATATGCACATAGAAAAAGCCAGTTCCATCTGTTCCATTTGCTCAATATTTAAAATTTAAGCGTGGCATCACCATCCGTCAAGCTGGTTTTTTTACTGTTTACCATTATTTTATTATTTTTTTAAGTTCAATATACAAATATCATTGTCTACCATTAACGATTAGAGGAATGAAGTTAACATGACAACACAAAATATGAAATACATAGAAATAATTCTTCAGAACTATGTAGTAGTTCTACATGGAAAACTTCTAGTTATTATTGAAAATATAAAAAGACACATGTCAGTACATATTGCAAAATTGTTATTAATTTTTTATTATTTGTTTAGGTATTCCTTCTGTTATAACTTGGGTTATTGTCTTTCTAGGGATAGCGATATACCATATAGCAAATTCAATTTGCTCTGGGGGTTCAGAAAGATTGTAGCAAACAGCTGGCTCTCTGGGGGGCACACGTATCTGATGTTGGGTGTTATTATGTATGCAGGTACCTTCAGCCTTTCCTGTATATTTATAAGAGTAAACCAGTAACACAATTTCGACCGTTTGCCTAGTTTGGGTTAGCTTTTGGTTACATTTTTCATAGCCTTCATCATGGCTTACACCTAAGATTAAAGAAGGAAGGTGAAAAAGTCCAAAGCAGAGAATCAGTGACCAGTCCCAGGCCGCAGCTGCTCATCCTCCAGCTGCTGCTCTGCACAGACCACTCAGCTCTTGGGATGTGGTTGGGGCAGGGCTGGAGTCTGGTTTTCAGGTAAGACGAGACGGTGGGGATGCTCTGGGTGTCGCTGGACCGTCCACTCCCCATCGCTGGCTGGTTTCACAGGTGAGTGATGTCTCCAGGCAGGGAAGCCCTTCAGCTTCACTGCTGCTGGTGTGGACAGGATCACCAAGTAGGGGCCTGTTCACCATGTTTCACTGGGCTCAGGCTCCAATCCTTAATGCACACCTGGTTACCTGGAGAATAGGGATGGACTGGGGGAGATAAACTAACAGGGTATCTATCATTCACCCCTTCTGAAATCTTTTTTTTTTTTTTTGTTATTGTTATTTTTCCCAGTGACATTAGTTGGTTAGTAAGTTAGTAAATTTTGTTTCTTTCAGCTCTCTTAGGATCCCTGGTAAATTTCTTAAAATAGGAGGGGTGTTGTGATACAGTATTTTATAGGGATAGTAACCTAGTCTCTATTTTTTTAGTTATTATTATTAATTTCATTTTTAGTCTTTTGTACCAGGTTACATAGATTGTACTCATTAGGTAAAGCCCCTCTTATAATTGTGTCCCTCCCTAAAAGGTGTGCCACACACTGTGACCCCCATAGTCTCCACCCTCCTTCCCATCAAACTGTTAAATCTTTGGCTACTATTGCCTTAACCTGTGCAATGTTACCACTCAGAAAATTCTCTTCTAACATCTGTAAGTTTAAGAAAGACAGTAATGAGACGGAAACTGGGCATGGTGTGTGCAGAAAGATTTAGAAGTTTCTACCAGGAGATTTCTGGGCATAATTGAAAATGCGGTTGAAGATTCGTTCCTTCATTTCCTCATTCATCTTGTAAACTGGCCTTAAGTAGCAATAAAGTTTCCAAAACAAACAGGCATCAGGTATCTGAAGAAACAAATTACCACTCAGCGTGCCAGCTGGTGGCACCAGGTTGAAGAGCGCTGTTATAGGTGCAAACACTGTGAGGTTTCCCATGGTGTCCTGGGCCACTGGACTCTTGTTTCCTAAGAATGCAAATACCAGTGAGGACATTATAGAACCCTCCTGCCAACCACTAGCAAGGAACAAGGTGGGGGGAGCAAAGAAAATGACTCCCCTTGGTCTGTTTGGGGAGCAGGGTGGGGGGCAGGAAATTCCAGGCAGACAACTGTGGCAGGTGTATAACTGCCCTGGAGGGGAATGTAGAGGAGCTGGAAGGGGGGTCTCCCTTGCCAACAAGCTTTGAGACACACTTGCAGCCTCCTGCAGACAAGTTGATTTCTAGTGTTCCTCTGGGCAGCAGCATCTCCCATAAAGACCTGCCAGGTGGGCAGCAGAGACACATCTGGACAGCGAGGTCCCTGGTATGAGACACAAACCTGGGAGTGGGGGAGGAAAGAGAGCTGGACCCAAACACCCAAACCAAGGTCTGCACTTGCAGGGGGCTTGCACAGCATTTCCGTGCCTGGTGCACTTCACACATAGAGGGAGCAGGGGATAGACCGTCAGCCCTTCTGCAGCACCACAGGTGCACAGCTAAGGGCTGTGCTGAGATCTGGCAGCCAGGAGAGTCCTCCCTCTAGCCCTTCCAGCCAGCTTTGCTGCCTCAGGCAGGGCCACCAACTCCCAGTATCCCTAGCCTGGTTTCTTCTCAAGCAAATCTGTCCCCAGGCATGGGCTCTCGTACCCACCAGAGTTGCAGAGGCTGGGGCTTACCCATCCTTCCCACGTCTCCTTCACCCGGACAGCCAGTGTCACTCACCTCCAGGCCAGGCCTCACCTGCCCACGTCGTGTCTGGTTTCCCAACCACTCTGGCCTCTGTGCAGTTTCCTGGATGCAGCATGCCTGGGTGCACTGCCCTCATCCTTTTCAATTCTGTTCTTGCTCTTTGAATGCAACTTTGAGAGAATATTCTTCCTTCTCCTGCGTGTCTAGCTCCTATTACCTCTCAGCTCTGAGGTTTTCTTGCCATCCCTACTCCTGTCATCCAATAATTCTGTATCATTATCTCCAGCCTGAGCTTTAGAGCATCAGATGACACACAGAGATTTACACATTAGCTTTCTCACAAGGCTGAGAACTCTTTCAAGGTAGAGACTTTTGCTCTCATTGATTTAACTGTTCCCAACCTCCATAAAGTTTCTGTCAGGGAGCTGGGCAGAATAGGATCCCACAGATGGATGGATCGTACTGTAGACTGTCAAGTGTATTAAACATGTCTTGTTATTCTGATGCCTTGCTGAAAAGGTCACTGCAG
This sequence comes from Loris lydekkerianus, assembly GCA_963574355.1. Lineage (NCBI taxonomy): Eukaryota > Metazoa > Chordata > Mammalia > Primates > Lorisidae > Loris > Loris lydekkerianus. The sequence goes on along the minus strand of CAUYPK010093583.1, from coordinate 15,501 downwards.
AACCAGTTCACACTGGTTTGACTTTGTCAGGAATAGAACGATGAATTGGTTTTCATTTGCAGTGAACCCCAGTTGCAAGTCACATAACCTGAGCACAATCAGATGGATCCAGCATGGCCGTGCCAGAACAGAAGAGTAAACCACATGCTTGGCTGAGGAGCATGGGCCAAGTTAAGGAGAGTCGTATTTTGCTGCAGCACAAAGGTTAACAGCCAAGGTCCCAGCTCCGCCTTTCTGCATAAGCCAATCAAATCATGCTTCACTGCATTTTCCTGTTTCCCTCTTAGTTGTTCTCTTCCTATAAAACATGTCACCAGATTCCAGCTCAGGGAAGCAGATTGGAGCTTTGCACCTGTCTCCTGAAACTCTTTCTCTGCTCTCAGAGCCCTGTGCCCGAGTGCTGGTTTCTGGGCATGTCAGCTGGCTGGCCCATTGCTCAGTACCAGAGACGGCCCCTCCCAGGGTGGGCCAATTCCTGGAGACACTAAGTGACTACCAAGTGACCAATCTAGAGCCCTTACCCCCTCTCCTCTACGGGGCCCTCAAACTTTGGGCCACTCTTCCCCTGGAACAAGGTCAGGTACCAGACAACTAGAGGCAGACTTTGTGCCTCAGAGCCCACGGAAAATATTCAAACTGTCCAATCCGAGGCCTGCTGCCCATTCCTTCCCATGGTGCAGCCCCTCCCCCTTCCCTCTGCCTCCTGCCCACTCTGGGCCTCCCCAGCTGCCCTTCACAGCGTGCTGCACCCTGTCCTTTTGGGAACTGTGAACAAAGAGCTGTCTTTTCAATGGCAATCCCCCTCACTAAATAATAATAAAACCTATAGTTTAAAGCGTCAAGCAATAGCTATCAAAATGTTGGCTTTTCCTGTCATTGCTATTTTTATTATGGTTCAAGAGTGACATGTGACAGACTGGGAGAGGGGACGGGAGGGGCACTGCACAACTCTGAGCAAGAGGAGACAGGTGCCAGGTCCCGGAGGGAGGCCAAGCCCGGGCAGACCGGGCTGGTGAGAAGGTCCTCACAGTGGGGAATGAACATCTGAATATCCACGGCTGATGTTCACTTTGCCATCCTGTCCCGTTCTCAGCTGTAATTACATTCTGTTCAGCCCTCGCCTCCCTAGCTTGTGGAATTTTGTTACAGACGAGGGAGGAAGGAGCCAGGGAGAACTTTGAGAATGTTCAAGGCTCTGCTATGATTAGTCACATTCCCTTCAACCTCCCTCCTCTGCCCTCCTCCAGAGGACTGAGTCCCAGCTCCACCAACATCCTGTTTTTGAATAGCTCTTTAAAGGATGTTATTTTCCACTTCACAGGGCATACAATGGGAGGGTTGGGGGCCTGGCTGGGCCTGGACACTCACCGGCCACCCCTGATGGGCCCAGGTGTGGGGTCTTCCTTAGGGGAGTCCTGGCACCACCAGGCAGCTAGGCAGCATGGGGGGCACAGATCCACACACTTGCAGGCTGGGGATTTTCAGCTGGGGTGCCGTGAGGAAATCTTAGGTGTGCTGCGAAAATGTTTAAAGACTTTTAATTAAGTTATTTTCAAAAGAAGTTCAAACCACAGTAAGTGTAGCCTTCCTTCTCTCTCTCTCTCTCTCTTTTTTTTTTTTTTATCAACATATGTTAATAAATCTTTTTTATTTTATTGGTTCTTTTTATTCTTTTTTTTTTTGTTAAATCATAGCTGTGTATATTAATGCGATCATGGGGCTCCATACACTGGTTTTATATACAGTTTGACATATTTTCATCACACTGGTTAACATAGCCTTCCTGGCATTTTCTTAGTTATTGTGTTAAGACATTTACATTCTACATTTCCTAAGTTTCACATGTGCCCTTGTAAGATGCACCGCAGGTGTAATCCCACCATTCCCCCTCCCTCCGCCCATCCTTCCCCCTCCCTTCCCCTTAATCTTAGGTTATAACTGGGTTGTAGCTTTCATATGAAAGCCATAAATTAGTTTCATAGTAGGGCTGAGTACATCGGATACTTTTTCTTTCATTCTTGAGATACTTTACTAAGAAGAATATGCTCCAGCTCCATCCATGTAAATGCCACGGAAGTTAACAATAGGTTCAAGTGTGTTGCAAGATAAAAAAAGGTTGAAAGACACTGGTGTAGGCTGCTTGACTACACTGGCTGAGAGCGAAGGGGCCACCCAGCCTGCAAGAAAGGAATTTGGAACATCCAACAGGCTCATGCAGGCTGGGGAGAGAACCCAGGTTTTCTTACAGGACCAGCCTCGACGGTGTACAGAGAAACCTGGTGGTCTCCTGGGGGGAGCAGGAGCCCTCCCCTGGGTGCTCCAGGCTAAGCACTTTGCTAACCTCATACTTCAGTGCTCAGCAGACCTGGAGATCCCAGCAGAGCCAGCAACTTACCCAAGGTCGCCCAGCTAATGAGCAGCCCAACCAGAGCGCCACCCAGTGGAGGGCGAGCTCCAGAATAAAGGTCTAGCAGCCTCTCGGGGTCACGATCTTCCCGGCAGTGAAGAGGCACATTTTAAACCCTGGTTTAAATGGACCTATGCATAAGCTTGTGATCCCCACAATGTGTTTCTCATGCCCTAGTTCCACAGGATTTAAAACAGAACAGACCCCTCGTTTGTTTTAGGTCCCTCCTGAAGGAAATGTTCATTGAGCTTGAAGTCATCCAGCCAAATAATCGGACCTTTCTTCTCCTTCTTAAAATCAGAATGCAACATCATGCTGGGAGTCACAAATGTATCCTGGGGCTCTAACGAACTACCCCAGATGTCACGAGCTTGGCCGCCATCAAGACAAGAGTTCCCAAATGGTGGCCTGCTGGGGCTTCTGTTCCCAAGCTCCATGGACAGAAACTGTATCTCTCTCTCATTTTTTTTCTTTAATAAATAGGGCCTGTCAGTCAGGGTGCTCAGGCTGGGTCATATCTCACTGCAGCCTGCAACTCCTGGACTCAAGTAATCCTTCCTTTTCAGCCTCCCGGGCTCAAGCAATCCTTTCACTTCAGCCTCCCGAGAATCTGGGAAAACAGACACAAACCACAATGCCCAACTACTTGTGTGTTTGTGTAGAGATGGGGTCTTGCTATGTTGCCCAGGCTTAGTGACCCTCCTGCCACAGGCTCCCGAAGTGCTGAGATTACATGTGTGAGTCACTGCATGTGGCCTGTACTTGTTTAACAGAGCTTTATTGAGTAGCAGCCCTTGGAGTCAGGTAGAGGGTAGTGTGAGTGGTAATATAACTGTGAGTCAGCCCCTTATTCAGCCCTCAAGCAGCTCCTAGTTAGCAGGTATGTCTCCTCTGGAGAGGTCATGAACTATGCTACAGATAAAGGCTGTGCTCTTGAGAAAAAGCACAGTTGAGCGCTATGAGTTGCCAAAGGAAGGAGGCAGAGTTTGTAGCTGGGGAACTCCAGAAAGGTGTCCTGGAAGGGGAGGCATTATGCTTAATTAATCATTGCTCAGGGAGTATTCACCCTACTTGCCCTCCTCCTGGGAGCAGAGGACATTTCTGTGGGTGTAAGGCTGAGCCATGTGACTTGCCTTGGTCAGTAGGCTATTAGTGGCTATAGAGAATGGAGCTGAGGGTGTTTGCAGGGAGGGGCTTTTTCCCCCTCATGCTACTGTCCTCACCTTGACAAGAAACAGCCCTGTTACAGGGAGAATGGACTTGGATGAGCCGGTCTGCAGCCCACCTGCAGAAAAATGAACAGGCCCGAACGTGGGTTAAGCCGCTGAGCTTTGTGGGGTTGCCTTATGCAGCGTTATGGTGGCCACTGCTGTCTAATATGTTAAGTGGGATCTTGAAAAAGGGATAAAATTTGGGTTTGGAGAAGGTAGAGGACTTTCCAGATGGAAACAGACAAAAGACCACAAAGTGAGAAGTTCAGGCCTGTGGGAAAAGAGCACATGTTCTGGAGTTGGATATGTAAGGACTGAAGGCTAGAAGAACTGGGGATCCTCAGATTTTCTAGATGCTCTGATGCTAGTCTGAGAAATGTGGGCTTTATGCTAAAGAGGATCATATAGGCAAAAGAATCCCCCCAAGGACGTCTACTCCTAATTCTCAGCACCTGTGAATATGCTGCCTTATAGCAAAAGAGACTGTGGAGGTTGTGTTGCTTTACAGCAATTTGTTACAGCAGCAAACGGAAACCGCAGAGGGATGAAGTCCCAGGAAAGATTCGTATGCAGTGGAGAACGTGTTTAGAATTGCATTTGGGGAAGATCATTTTACCGTATTAGCATATGCTGTGCTTACTGTGACATTAAGAATAATAGTATTTGTTAACATCTTCTGCTATTTCTTTTTTCACGGATTCATAATTCTTTTTATAGAGAGCCTTCACATCCTTTGTTAGATATATTCCCAAATATTTCATTTTCTTTGAAGCTACTGTGATGGGCTTGTGTCTTTGATTTGATTCTCAGTTTGACGATTGTTGGCATCTATGAAGGCCACTGATTTAGAGACATTGATTTTGTATCCTGAGACATTACTGCATTCCTTGATCACTTTGGGAGCCCAGATCCTGGGGTTTTCCAAGTACGAAATTATATCATCCACAAAGAGCCAGAATTATTGAGCACTTACTGTTTGCCAGGCACTTTTCCAAGAGCTTTCCGTGTACTAACTCAGAAGGTCTCCATGACACAGGAACTATGACCATCCTCATCTCACAGACAAGGCACAGGGAGATAAAACAACTCACCCAAACTCACAGTCTAACTATAAATAATTTAGAAATCGAAGTTCAGCAAGGGGAAAGGAGTTGGTAGAGGAGGCAGAGGAAGCGCAGCCAGGCATCGGGAGTTCCCGTCAAGCACTCCTTGCTCTGTACCACACACAGGAGGCTGCTGTGGACAGTGACATAGGGAAGGAGAGAAAGGGACAGTCACAGTAGCAAGTTCACTGCAGGGCGCATGGGCAATTCCTGAGCAGTATGTACCTCCCGGCCTGAAATTCCATTTCTGAAACTGACATGAGCTGAAGAAACCTGGACGTTCTGTGAGTTTGGGTGCTGTGTGAAGTTCTGTGAAACAGTTTAGCATTGTTTAAAGGGGGTGGGATCCAGGAAGAGACAGAAACAAAAGCAGGCGATGAGAATGGGGGAGACAGGGGCAGTGCAGACTCCAGGCTGTAAGCAATTGTGGGTGCTCTGGGAGAACACCGCCTGTCTGGGAGAGTGCAGGAAGGTGCTCCTCCAGGTGGGTGCAGTCCTTGCAGAAGCTTCCAGGCCTCCTCTGCTCCACCAGGGGCTCTGTGGGCTCCAACTCCCAGTGCCCGGGGCAGGGCTGAGCTCCAGCCATCCTGACTATGTTTACACTATTGTTTCTTGTCAATAATCTTTTTATTTTAGAATAGTTTTAGATCACAAAAAAGTTTCAAGAGTTCCCATATACCAGGCATCCAGTTTCTCCTTTAATGCCTGACATCACTAGGGGACGTGTGTCATAACTAATTAATATGACTGTTAGCTCAACTTCACATGTTATCTGGATTTCCTGGTTTGAGACAGAGTCTCACTCTGTCACCCTGGGCAGGGTGCCATGGTGTCACAGCTCACAGCAACCTCAACCTCTTGGGCTTAAGAGATTCTCTTGACTCAGCCTCCAAGTAGCTGGGACTACAGGCACCTGCCATAATGCCCAGCTATTAACATTTTTTAAAACATGCTCTTTTTCTTCTGATTATAAAAGTTTTTCATGCTCGATGGAAAAATGTTAGGTAATTCAAGAAAATGTATGAAAAGGAAAACAAAAGTCACCTATGATCCTGCAACCTGGAGTAACTACTGGTTATGTTTCAGTGTTTTCTTCTAGACTCAAATATAAATGTAAAATATATTTGGGGAGATATATTATGCACAAAAGTGATATATGTGTATTTTATGGCAAATAATAGTATTCTAAATGGCTGTACAATAGCATATCCTTTTAATATATTATAACTTATAATACCTTTATTATTAGATATTTTTACTAAAGTAAAAATAGAATATAATACCTCTATTATTAGATTTTTTTTTTTACTGAAGTAAAATAGAATCTCTGTGAGTTAATCAATTACCAAGGGACTGTAATAAACTAGTCAACATACAGAGGCGGTCAGCATAAGGAACTAGGCCTACTATACTGATACGTACATATTGCGTGCCTACTCTGTGAAAATTAAGTCAACCTCCTTTTGGAAAGATATATGGAGAACACTTAGAGATCTAAAAATAGGTCTGCCATTCAATCCGGCAATTCCTCTGCTGGGCATGTACCCAGAAGACCAAAAATCACATCATAACAAAGACATCTGTACCAGAATGTTTATCACAGCCCTATTCATAATTGCTAAGTCATGGGAAAAGCCCAAGTGCCCATCGATCCACGAATGGATTGATAAACTGTGGTATATGTACATCATGGAATATTATGCAGCCTTAAAGAAAGATGGAGACTTTGCCTCTTTCATGTTTACATGTTTAGCCCTACTATGAAGCTAAACTGTAGCTTTCACATGAAGGCTATAACCCAACTATACCACAAGACTTTGGGGAAAGGACCAAGGAAGGGGAAGGGAGGGAGGAGGTTTGCGTAGAGGGAGGGTAATGGGTTGGGCCACATCTATGGTGCATATTTTTATCTATAATAAAAAAAAAAGAAATGACAGAAAGGGAATTTAGATTATGGAGGGCAAAAATGATGAAGGAAATTGAAGTGAAAGTGAAAAACCACCAAAAGGAAATTCAAATGTTGGCCCAAGAAATAAATAAAGAAAAGTTTCCAAGGATCTGAACAAATTTTTTTCACATATTATATGATTCCATTTATATAAAACATCCAGAATAAGCAAGTTCATATGACAGAGCTTAAAGAATTGAAGGAGTCATTCAGAGAGTTTCAAAATATAGAAGAAAGTCTCAACAGTAGATTAAACCATGGAGCTCCTAGAGACTTGAGCTCAGCCCTTGAAGCCCAAAGATAACTCATTTGGCCCAACACATTCTTTACCACAGCTCTGAGAACATTGTATCTCAATGATTTGTTTTTCTGTCTTTCTCATTCACCACACTGTGTGAGGTCTTTAAGAGCAGAGAAGGTGTCTTTGAATCCATAATGCATAGGAGTAGGGTTGGAATTTACAAGATGTTCAGTAGCTATTCTCAGAGCCTGACCCAAGCATTTAAGGAGGAAAAAATGAAGAGAGTAAAATCAGAGCAATCTTGTAGAGAATTATGCAGCTATATGAGGCATACAAGCACACAAATTATCGATGTCCCTGAAGAAGAAGGGAGTCCCAGGGGCGTGATACCCCTACTGGATGATATCATAACTATAGATTTCCCAAGCATCCCCAACAATTCATACATACTCCTTTTAGATGGACATAGAACCCAGCATCATCTCAGTTCAAACAAAGCATCTCCTAAACACGTTGTAATTAGTCTAGCCAAAGTCAAAATGAAAAAAGAAAATTCTGTGAGCAGCCATGTGTAAGCACCAACTCACCTGTAAGGGAAAATCCATCAGCAAACTTCTCAACTGAAACTTTACAAGCCAGAAGAGAATGGGCTCCCACTTTCAATCTGCTCAAACAAAACCTCTACCTGCCTAGGATCTGTATCCTGAAAAACTAAGCTTTATATTCTGTGGAGATATCAAATTTTTTTTGACAGAAAAACATGGAGGAAATTTGTTCCTATAAGACCAGCTCTGCAGAAAGTACTCAGCCCGCTACTATACACAGACCTACATAATAGACCAGCAGCAAAGTAAAGTTACACATAAACTAACAGACAAACTTTACCTTCCACAATGGCCCAAGCAATAAAATAAGGCAATAGTCCTCCACATAACGAGATGAACAGAACTCCTCCCTACTTAACAATTCTCTCAATAAATAGTAAACTCCCCACTGAAGAAGAATGTGCTAGCTGACTAGTTAAAATGATACAAGCCAAGTATTTGCAGCTTTGAGGAAATACATTTAACCTCCAAGGAAAAATCAAGACTCAGCATACAGGGTTGGAAAATAATATTTTAGGCTAATGGAAGCCAAAAGAAAGTGGGAGTCACAATCCTTTTCACAGATGCAATTATCTTTGAAGCTATAAAAGTAATGAAAGACAAGAGACGCTATATACTGGTCACTGGAACAATACAACAAAAGGACATTTCAATCCTAAATATATTTGCATCCAACGTTTATGCATCCAGATTTATAAAACAAATCCTATCTGATTTGAACAATAAGATATTCTACAACACTATAATTGGTGGAGACTTCAACACCTCACTCACGTAACTGCACAAATCCAAGCAAAAACTAAACAAAGAAACAATGGATGCAAAAACAACTCCACATAAAATGGGCTTAAAAGACATAAAAAGAACATTTCACTCCTTTGCCACTGAATATTTGTTCTTCTAATCAGCTCATGGATCATTTTTTCAAAATGAATGTTGATTATATTCTACAACACAAAGCAGACCTCAACAAATTTTTTTTATTATTAAATCATAGCTGTGTACATTAGTGCAGTCAAGGAGTGCTGGATTCATATACAATCTGAAATATTTTCATCAAACAGTTTAACATAGCCTTCATGGCATTTTCTTGGTTGTTGTATGAAGATATTTGAATTCTGCACTAAGTAGGTTTCGCCTGTACCCACTTTAAGATGCACCGTAGGGGTGGCCCCACCAATTACCCACCCACTACTCCAACCTCTCCCCTCCCCTCCCATCCCTTGGCCCTTTCCCCATATTCTTGTGCTATAGTTGGGTTATAGCCTTCATATGAAAGCTATAAATTAGCTTCATAGCAGGGCTGAGTACATTGGATACTTTTTCTTCCATTCTTGAGATACTTTGCTAAGAATATGTTCCAGCTCCATCCATGTAAACATGAAAGAGGTAAAGTCTCCATATTTCTTTAAGGCTGCATAATATTCCACGGTATACATGTACCACAATTTGCTAGTCCAGTCGTGGGTCGATGGGCACTTGAGCTTCTTCCATGACTTAGCAATTATGAATTGGGTTGCAATAAACATTCTGGTACAGATGTCTTTGCTATATTGTGATTTTTGGTCTTCTGGGTATATAGCTAGTAAAGAAATTATAGGATCGAATGGCAGGTCTATTTTTAGATCTCTAAGTATTCTCCAAACATCCTTCCAAAAGGAACGTATTAGTGTGCATTCCTACCAGCAGTGTAGAAGTGTGTCCTTTTTCTCCACATCCACGTCAACATCTCTGGTTTTGGGATTTTGTTATGTGGGCTACTCTTACTGGGGTTAGGTGGTATCTCAAAGTAGTTTTGATTTGCATTTCTCTGATGATTAAGGATGAGCTTTTTTTCATGTGTCTGTGGATCGTGCGTCTGTCTTCTTTAGAGAAGTTTCTCTTCAAGTCCTTTGCCCACCCTGAGATGGGATCACTTGTTCTTTTCTTGCCAATACGTTTGAGTTCTCTGTGGATTCTGGTTATTAAACCTTTATTGGAGGTATAACCTGCAAATATTTTCCCCCATTCTGAGGGCTGTCTGCTTGCTTTACTTACTATGTTCTTGGCTGTGCAGAAGCTTTTTAGTTTGATCAGATCCCAGTAATGTATTTTTGATACTGCTTCAATGAATGAACATTTAAAAAAATCTCTATTTTGGCTTTGTGCCTGCAGCACAATGATTATGGCGCCAGCCACATACACCAAGGCTGGTGGGTTCGAACCCGGCCCAGGCCAGCTAAAAACAACAACAACTGTAACAAAAAATAGCCAGGTGTTGGGTGGCACCTGTGGCTCAAAGGAGGGGGGGCGCCAGCCCCATATGACAGAGGTGGCGGGTTCAAGCCCAGCCCCAGCCAAAAACTGCAAAAAAAAAAAAAAAAAAATTAGCCAGCTGTGGTGGGCACCTATAGTTCCAGCTACTTGGGAGGCTAAGGCAAGAGAATCGCTTTAGCCCAGGAGTTTGAGGTTGCTGTGAGCTATGATGCCACAACACTCTACCGGGGGTGACATACTGAGAGTGTCTCAAAAATAAATAAATAAATAAATAAATAACATTAAAAACTTCTATTTTAATTTCTAAATATAATCCACATATACAAAAGGTCTTTGGGGCCTCTTACTCTTTACGAGTTTAAAGGAGTCCTGAGAATAAAAAGAAAAGCAAACAATTGCTGCACTAAACCAACCATGACCATCAAAAAGATTGCTGCCTAGTCTGAAAAATGCTGGTGTAATCTTTTATGAGTTGTGAGGATAATGTGGTTGAGGAACAGGATGAAAAGTTAATTGGCTTTTTTCCATGGAAACTTGGAGGCAATCACCTTTAGGATGAAGCTGAATATCACCTTCCCAGCCAATGGCTGCCAAAAACTGATTGAAGTGGATGATGAACACAAACTTCATAGTTCCTATGAGAAACGCACGGCCACACAAGTTGCTGAAGAATGGAAGGGTTACGAGGTCCCAATCAGTGGTGGGAATGATAAGCAAGGTTTCCCCAGAAAGCATGGTGTCTTGACTCCTGTGGTCACCTGCTACTGAGTAAGGGGCATTCCTGTTATAGACCAAGGAGAAGTGGAAAATGTTCAGGGTTGCAATGTGGATGCCAATCTGAGCACTCTCAACTTAGTTATTGTAAAAAAAAGGAGAGAAAGATATCCCTGGATTGACTGATATTGCCATACCTCAGCATCTGGGACCCAAAAGAAATAGAAGAATCTTCAAACTTTTCAAATTGTCTAAAGATGATGTTGGCTAATAAGCTGTGAGAAAGCACTTACACAAAGAAAAGTAAGAATCTAAGGACCAAAGTGCCCAAGAATCATTGTCTTGTAACTCCACGTGTCCTGCAAGATGAGGTGCACTTCTCTGCATAAGAAGAAATAGCATACTAAGAAAAATAAGGAAGAGGTTGCTGAATATGCTAAACTTTTGGCTAAGAGAATGAAGGAGGCCAAAGAAAAGGACCAGGAACAGATTGCCAAGACGCAGGCTATTATCTCCGAGACCTTCCACCTGTAAGTCTGAATCCAGTCAAAAATATTTCTTAGCTGGCGTTCTGGCAGGCACCTATAGTCCCAGCTACTTGGGGGCCTGAGGCAAGAGAGTTGCTTAAGCCCAAGAGTTTAAGGTTGCTATGAGTAACAAATGAGATCATACATCTTCAAAAAAAAAAGGAAAAAGTTAATTTGAAGTTTAATGTGTGGTGCTACTCTAGAGTTCTTTAAAGTTCTATTCTGACCCATTTAAGAGTCTTCTTAGATCCACTGTGGGCCGTACGGGGAGAGAAGGGAGTATTACTGATGTGAGGAGTCTCACAAAGAGGAGGACACAGGGATCTGAGAGCCGCTGGCGTTCTCTCCATACATGGACAGCCACTGTCCTAGGGGTCTTAATCCTACACAAGAAACACCTTGGTATTAGCAAGGTAGTGCCATTTAAACTAACTCATACACCAAATCTTTTGATCCCCTCAACTAAATTTTCCTAATATTGTATAGTTCAATAAAAAGTATAACCATCTATCTAGTTCCTTAATCCAAAACATCTTGGAATGACCCTTGATCACAATTTCTCTCAGCCAGCCCTGCCTATCCTGTACAAGCAGACCCACATCCCATCAGCTGTCTCCAACACATGATGCAAAGCCATCCATTCCTCTTCAACTCCACCACCACTCTGGTCTAAGCAGCAATCATTTCTTACCTGGATTAGTGCAATAGCTCTCTAATGGTCTCCTATTTCCATATTCTTGCTTCATTCCCAACACCCCTTCCAAATCCATCCTCCATTTACCAGAGTGACCTCTTAAGAGAATAAGTCAGGCCATGTCTCTCAGTAGCTTGGCACCTGAAGAGCCTAACTCATAACACTTATACCTGAGTCCAAATTTCCTACACTGTCCTACAAAGGCCTTTACAAGCCAGGTTCACCTCAGCCCAGAGCCTCATGCGTTCAGACTAGGCTCATGGCTAGTCTCTGTTCTTAGAACATAACCAGCTCCTTCTCACCTTTTTGTCTCTACCTTACTCACTTCATACTTACAAGTTCAGCCTGCTCCTCTGCATGTTTAAGAACTCCTTTTTTTGCTGTTCAAATTTTAAGGTCTTTCTCTCAGAGGACTTTCTGGACTATACATTTAGTCATCCCTTTGCTTTCTAGAATGTCAAACTATCTTAATTCTCTGCATAAAACTCATTCTGAAAGAGAATCTTATCACTGCTACATCCCACAGCCTATAAAAATACCTGGTACCTAGTGAGTACTTGTATGTGTGCCTTAGATGTAAGTCTGATGGTACTAATAACAAATGTACTCTTCTCCCAAAGTAAGAATTTAAATTTTGGATCCCTCAGGACAAACAAGAAGGACACAATTGCCCTTAGTAAATTACAACATAAATGCCTCTCAGAAGGAATTTCTTTTTTTTGAGACAGAGTCTTGCTTTGTTGCCCTCTGCAGAATACTATAGTATCACAGCTCACAGCAACTTCAAACTCTTGGGCTTAGGCGATTCTCTTGCCTCAACCTCCCTACTAGCTGGGACTACAGGCGCCTGTCGCAACACCTAGCTATTTTTTTTTTTTTTTTTTTTTTTAAAGAGATGAGGTCTTGCTCTGGCTCTGGCTCAGGCTGGTCTTGAACTCATGAGCTCAGGCAATCTACCCGTCTTGGCCTCCCAGAGTGCTAGGATTACAGGGGTGAGTCACCATGCCCAGCAGGAGAAACTTATTGAATATACAGGCATTTATTTTTTAAAGTCTAGTATATGGTATTGTAGTATTTTATTTATTCTGCCCTTTAATAACTTATATTTGAGAACGTTTACAATATTAATTGAACTTTATCTAATAGAAGATCAACTTACTTTTTTACATCTCAATACTGGGTATTAGTAAAAGAGATGGTCAAAATAATTATGGCCAAAATTATTATATTAAACATTTATAAGTAAATGCTTGGTGTTACAATTTAGCTTTTGGTGTAAAGTTCTTTGGCTGTGAGAAAGAACATTTGATTTACATCACTAATAGGAATATCTCTTAATGCTGGAATGGCCTCCTCTTGGTATCTCTTCTGCTGTTGATTTTTAGCATAATTATCTGCAAGAAAAGAACAAAAAGTTCTGTTTACCCAAGCAATTTCTACTACAGTCTATGTAACCAAAGGAGCCTCACCACTTAGTTTACTAGGCGTATGTCTGGATAATGGCAAATACCATGGTTAACATACTTCAGTATTTTTTAAAATCCTCTCTAGAGAAGAAACGGCCCAATTAAAATTAAAATGCAGGGCACAGTGGCTAACGCCTGTAATCCTAGCACTCTGGGAAGCCGAGACAGGTGGATTGCCTGAGCTTAGGGGTTTGAGACCAGCCTCAGCCAGAGCAAGATCTTATCTCTAAAAATAGCTGGGCATTGTGGCAGGCACCTATAAATCCCAGCTACTTGGCAGGCTGAGGCAAGAGAATTGCTTAAGCCTAAGAGTTTGAGGTTTCTGTGAGCTGTGAGGCCACAGCACCCTACTAAGGGCAACATAGTGAAACTCTGTCTCCAAAAAAAAAAAAAAAATCCCGTTTGTATTTTTCCCCAAAAGACAGAATTATAGCTAGGCTTTAAAAATGTATTTATATCAACACTGCAAAACTATTAAGTCATTTGGTACAAATATTCACACAAACTTAACAATTTCTCGTCTTTGTACAAACTATTTGCTATAATTCCAGTCAAGAATGCAGGGAATACAGTTGGTTATTAGAAATGAAATTTTAAAACACTGTAATTAATTTTCAAAATATATAAGCTGATTGAAGTTTGGGAAACTTATATAGGCTCATAAAAAAATACTTTACTTCCTAAAATCTAAGCAAGCTCAAAAATCAAATTTATTTTAATCCTTAGACTTGACATGAAAAGGCTTAAAAAAAAAAAAATAAAATAAAACCACAAAAACACACAGTGACTCTTTTATCCACATAATTTGAATAAGGTATTCATAGTGATCCAGAGGATACATACCCCTAAATCCCACCTCCTGAACAAGGTCTGCATGTACCTTTTTGTTATCCCTTTCTCAACAGTGTGTGGTTAGGATAAAAGTTTCTCTCAGGCAAAGATGCTGAGGAACACAGTATATACACTTGTGGTTTTATGGAAAAATACCTGTTAACTAGAGCTATAATTTATCAGAATTTATTTCCTCCATGATCATTAACTAGTACATCATCAGAACTTATTTCCTTCATGTAAATATTTCTTTTTGTATAAGCTTGAATTTATTTCTCTAAGTTCTTTTCATCATCCCAATGTGTGTCTCGTAGCCTATTCTTAGTTGCTTTTCTGATAAAAGTGCTAATACTCCACTATTCTATTCTCCCAGCATTTTCCTGTTGTTATATAAATTTACCTGTGATTGTATGAATGGAGTTGAGTGGAGAGGTACTCATCATGTTAATTCCAAACAAAAGTACATAACCAATTAGTATAGTAATAAGGAGATAGACAGGTAACGCAACTGCCCAGTATCTGCAAAAGAGAATATTGAAGTACATAAACACATACCCTAAAAAGTTGTAATTTTCAAGAGTCAGTCACAAAGCTAACATTTTTAAACTAAATTTTTATTAAAGTAACATATATACATACGAGACAAATTGTTCTACAAGGCTTACAATGAAAGAGTGCAGTTCTTCCATTTATTTATTTTTATTGTTGGGGATTCATTGAGGGTACAATAAGCCAGGTTACACTGATTGCAATTGTTAGGTAAAGTCCCTCTTGCAATCATATCTTGCCCCCAGAAGGTGTGGCACACACCAAGGCCCCACCCCCTCCCTCCTTCCCTCTCTCTGCTTTTCCTTTCCCCCCATGGCCTTAATTGTTGTTAATTGTACTCATATAAAAAAATTTTTTGTTTTTTGAGACAGAGCCTCAAGCTCTCACCCTGGGTAGAGTGCTGTTGACATCACAGCTCACAGCAACCTCCAACTCCTGGGCTCAAGCAAGCCTCCTGCCTTTGCCTCCCAAGTAGCTGGGACTACAGGCACCTGCCACAACTCCCAGCTATTTTTTGGTTGCAGCCACCATTGTTGTTTGGCAGGCCCGGGCTGGATTCGAACCTGCCAGCTCAGGTGTGTGTGGAGGTCAACTTAGCCGCTTGAGCCACAGGCGCCGAGCCAAGACTGCAGTTATTTAGCCCACCATTCCAACCCTGGAGTCTCAGTCCCCAAAAGGGAACACTTGAATGTTTATTTTTTCTGGTACTTACCTCCTCATTTCTATATAACATGCTCATATTATTATTTCTTGATTTTTTAAAAAATTTCAGACATTTTCTTTACAATTCCTAATGTAGAGATGTGCAATTTACCTCCTCCTCTCCTTTTCTATATTTGCATCACAATTTCTACCTATATCAGTAGTTTTTAAAAATTATTGTGACTATATATAAGCAATGTTTGCAAATAAAAACCTTAATGTATTATTTTTATTATGTATAAAACTT
>CAUYPK010093581.1:0-36672 GCA_963574355.1 Loris lydekkerianus | reverse complement strand
CCTACTGATTCCTCAAGTATTGTAATTGTTTTGAGTACATATTTTTATTTTTGAAATTTACCAGTGGCTGCTGCATTTTCCACCTCAGCTTATACTCGAGTCACTAAGTTTTTCCAGTTTTTAGGGTAAAATTAAGGGGGTTGGCTTATACTCTGGTTGGCTTATACTCAAGTATGTACGGTAACTCAGTAATCCTGGAGCAGCAAAGTTCAGTCCTGAAGTAGTAAGGCTAATGTTAAACATTAAGCATTTTATAGCAGTTCCTTGAAGGATTGGTGGAGAAAAATTGCATATAGTCTTTTTAGAGATCATTTCCTTAAGAACATACTCTCTTGGCACTTTGGAGATTATTTCCTTGAGCACATACTCTCTTGGCATCTATGAGATCATTTCCCTGAGCACGCAGGCCCTGCATGTCCTTGCTTAGTAATCTTTCTTCCCATTAGATATCATCTCAATGAAAGGGCTCTGCAAAAAGTGCTTGGGGCTTGCCATGCACCCACAGGAAACCCACCTCTTACAGCTTGTACTCTCAATCCGTGTCCTGTGTGATCATTTATATGGTCATGACAGTCAACGTTCTTTCTCTGCAATAAGTAAAAGTGTCTAATCAAAAATAAAAGTTGTAATTATAAGTACAATTGATTCTTAGACTGGTCAAGTAATGCTACATTTTCCCCCTAGTCTGTCACTGAGTGAAAACAGGTGATAGAGATAAATGATTTATAATGTAAATCCACATAATTTGATCATGACTTTCAAAGAGAAGTTGAAATCAGCAAATGAAATAAACTTTAGTTCTTTCACCTGCAAAATGAAGTTATTAAGAGTGACATTTAAATAGGGTCTGTGCTTTAGTTCATAGTATTGTACCAATGTCAGTTTCCTGGTTTTGACAATGTGCTATAGTTATGTAAGATGCCATCCTAAGCTGATGAAAGGGAGGTATATGGCACCTCTCTGTACTATTTTTGCAACTTCTTGTGAGTCTATAATTATTTTAAAATAAAAAGTGTAAAAGAAATGATGTTGTTAATAATATATTCCTCATAGAGTAGTGATGATTACATGAGATTAAAAAATGACAATATATTGTTAAATTGCCAAAAGTGTACAATTATAGGTTGTTTAATGATCACTTCTATTCTCAAGCTCTCGAAATAAATTTCTAGTAACTTTTCCCAGGGTAATAACAGCTGACATATATGTAGCTCTTATCTATGCCAGCCACCATTCTGAATTCTTTCTTTATTATCTCACATAAGTCTCTCAACAATTCTGAGAGAAAATAATAACAATATTCATTTATGAAGATTAGGAAACTGAGGCTAAGAGGGATGAGCATTCAGTGAAAGTCACATAGTTGGGCAGAACTGAGTCACCAACCTGGGTCTAGGATTCTAGGACTAGAGCTCTTAATTCCCACTTGTATTATCTTGCCTCCTGTGTTCCCACTTCCCACAAGCATTGGAACAAAATAGCTTAATACTTACATTCATTTCCTATTGCTGCATGACAAATCATTACAAACCCAGCAGCTTAAAACAGTGTTCAATTATTATTTCATAGTCTGGAGTCAGAGTTGGGACACACCATGTCTGGGGTCTCTGCTCAAGCTATCATGGGCTCAAAGCAAGGCGTTGTCTAGCTGCATCCTCATCTGAAGTTCAATATCTTTTTCCAAGTTCTAGTGATTATGGCAGAATTCACTTCCTTTCATAGTTGTAGGACTGAAGTCTCTGCTTTCTTGCTGCCAGCCATGGGGCACTCACACATCATGGAGGTGGCCCTCATGTCCTTGCTGGGTGGCCTCCTTGATCTTCAAGGCCAACAATAGAGGCTCTCCCTCACACAGAATCTCTCTTGCACTGCAACTGTCTATCTCCAGGAAGAGCCCAGGTCATCTTACGAGGTCAAGTCCACCCAAGATAATGTCCCTTTCTTGAAGTCAACTGCACCATGTAAATAACATAATGACAACGTAAAATACATCATAGCCATAATCTTGGGGATCAGATAGAGGTGAGCATCTTTGGAGCCATCTTAGGATTTTGCCTACCCCAAGATTCTCTCTACTTTTCTGAAGTTACCAACTATAAGTTAAGCCTCTAGTGATTCCGGAGTGGTCCCTGATAGATGAACAATCGGACCTAAGGATTGGAAACACCTAGAAAAATCTCTGCCTGCAACCTTGCCTGAAGAAAAACCAGACACAGCATTCATATTCATAACACCTTGTGGATTTGGTTGCAATTACCTCCTCCCCACTTTAAATTCAGCTACTCATTGGACCTCCAGGATGGCATCTTCCTTTCTTCTTTTGGGATGCCAAGCCATTCTCTAGCTCCTTTTCTCTCTCCCTCTCTCCCCCCCTCACTCCCTACTTCATGTTTTCTCTATTTATCATCTCTTACCCCCACACACACACACACACACTATTTCTCCTCTCTCCAATATAAAATGAACTTACACTTTTATGTTCTAATCTTGGTCTAGAGAAATTCTTTTCTTATCCCATGCACAGCACCAACTGAGCAACTGAGCTTTTTCATACCTATCACCGACCTTATCCTTTATCCTTAAAAGACTGAGATAATATTTTTAACCATTTTTATCTCACTGCACACTTGAACCTATAAACTTTTGTGACACACTTAAATTATGTTGATCAAAAAAAGAGTAAGAAAAGAATATACTTATTGTGCTTTGAACTTCTTTCAGAAATAATTTAATTAATGATTTTAAAAATTTTTCAGAACACACCTAAAATCCCCTCATAGCACACAAGTGTGCCACAACACACCGGTTGGAAATTACTGAACTGACATAAAAAATAAAACACCACTTCAGATTAATCTCAAAATGCAATTAACTGGCGCACTCAGTATTTCCATATAAACAATACATTGAATGAGTGGTTTGCTGACATCCATTCCTAAAGTTGCCCAAAAATATAGATTATAATATATCCCAGGAGTTTATAAACTCAAATGTAGTTTGTTTGTTTGCTGTCACATTTCAACTAACATAGATATCCACATGATATTAAAAAAACAACATACAACAAGGAACACACAGAATGATAATTTACTGAGATAGCTGGGAAATCCAGACCACAATTCACCTGGTCATGTGACACATCCACTCTTCAGGACACTTTTACTGGAAAAATTCTCTAAACTAAAAGTATCTTGAAGATTGTTTCTGTCAGATCAATTGCTGATAAATGAAAGTGTGAAGAGGTCAAACATATTGAAGTGGTGTTGGATACAATGGCTCATGCCTGTAATCCCAGCACTCTGGAATGCTGAGACGGGTGGATTGCTTGAATTCAGGAGTTTGAGACCAGCCTGAATGAAAGTGAGGTCCCTGTCTCTACTAAAA
The DNA here is from genome assembly GCA_963574355.1 of Loris lydekkerianus. NCBI lineage: Eukaryota > Metazoa > Chordata > Mammalia > Primates > Lorisidae > Loris > Loris lydekkerianus. The sequence goes on along the minus strand of CAUYPK010093581.1, from coordinate 33,288 downwards.
ATAGAAAACTAGCTGGGTGTCATGGCAGGCATCTATAGACCCAGTTACTTGGGAGCTGAAACCAGAGGATCACTTGAGCCCAAGACTTAGAGGTTGTTGTGAGCTATGATACTACAGCACTCTATCCAGGGTGACAGAGTAAGACTCAAAAAATAATAATAATAATAAAAATAGACATGATAAAGTGGCAAGATTCCCAGGTCATCCCTGCCACTTGAGTGAATAAAGAGAGTGGCAATGCCAAATGTACCACCCATTTTTCATCTCACCCTGCACCTGAGAGCATCCCTGCTCCCCAGAGAGGATAGTGAACTACACTGGTGGTTCTTAAATTTGTCAGTGCACAATTGGGCAGGGGCAGAAAGCTCTACAACCAAGAAGGAGGTAGAAACATGAGAGTCTAAGACTAAGAAAGACCAAGCCAATCTACATAATAAAAAGTTTGAAAAAAGGGAGATAAGAGAGAAAGAAAACACCAAGGTTAAAAAATGAGTTACTCCAGAGAAAACAGAATAATCAGAAAGAAGCACATAAAATCCATACAAAATTCTTATTTCAGAGTGCCATTTTATTTTTGAGAGATTTAATTTTTTAGGAAAATTATTACTTTTGGCAGTCAAGCCACATAGATACTTTGACATTTCCACATAAAATTTCCCAATGTATAGATGGACTTTTAGCCTCTTCTGGAAAAAAAATCCTAAGTCTTTCTAAATTGAGGGGAAGGGGTATTCCTAAATTTGGTAAAACCATATGTAAAATTGTGTGTGAATATATTTTTCTTTTAAAGTATGTCCATAACTTTGAGAAGATTTTGAAAAGTTATCTGACTCCAAAAATTGATGGAAAATATGGCACAAATATGGGAAGAGCATCAGAAAAGGATTCTTCTGGAAGAGATAGCTAGAGGTTGGTTATTATTTATTATAGTAAAGGATTCTAACAATCACAAGTATCAATAGACCCTGGAGATACAAGTCACTGGCTTCATAGTGATGCATGGGACAGGACATAGCTAAGAAATACAACATAAAAATGTCCCCAAAGTCTGATTGTTAAAGCTGACCCTGGTAGGTATTCTGTTGTCCCTGGCTAATAGTCTCTGGCAACCAACCTCCCAAATAACCACAAAAGATCTTTGATTTCTAGTTTTTATGCCCTTTGTCACTTCCCTTCCTCCTCGAATCAGGAACATGTAACAAATAGAATACGGTAAAAATGATGATGTGTGGCTACTGAGATTGAGTCATCAAAGGCACTTTGGCCCCTGCCATGGCCTCTTGGATTGCTCACTCAGGGAAAGCCAACTGCCATGTCAGGAGGGTGTTTAAGTAGCTCTGCAGACAGAGCAGTATGGAGAGGAACTGAGGTCTCCCACCAACAGCCAGCACCAGCTTGTCAGTCCTGTGAGTGAGCCAAATTAGAACAAGATCCCCACCCTCTTCTAGTCTCTGAATGACTGCAATCCTGGCTGACAGATGACTGTGATCTCATGCAATACCCTGAGCAAGAACTACCCATCCATGCTGCTGCCAGACACCTGCCACACATATTCTAAGAGATAATGAATTATCTCCTTTTGGCCACTGAATTTTGGAGTAATTTCTTATTCAGTATGTACCCAATTAATACACAGAGTTGGTGCTCAGTTATCAATTGCTAGCACTGATATTTTATCCAATATAAACAACAGATAACATCCAATCCAATATTGGATGTTAATCCAAAACAAAAGGATTTCCACCAATGTTGGATGATAATAGTGCTATTACTTATGAACATACAATAATGTGCTTTCATTGCTGACCAATAATGATTTTTTTTATTTTGATGCATACAGTAGGCATTCCATATTGTTTATTGATAAATGGAGGTATCTGTTCCTTTCTGGTTATCATGGGACATTGCAATGCTGATATTTGCTCTTGACATATTAATATAACAAAGGCCCTATAGATCCCTCTTACTCTGGAGTAAAAGCACTGCTTTCATGCAAACAATAAAAATCTAAATCCTTTCCACATTGTCTTTACAATAATCAAAGGAAAGGCTTATGCTAATCTTCAGAGGTGGATTTAAAAATACAAGAGCTGAAATTTAGTAATGCCTTTAGTGACATAATAATGAAAATAATCAAATTGGTATTAACACTGATGAAATTTGTTTAAGTAATGAGTTTAAATGTGTTCACTGCACATCTTGCATAATTTGATATTCCCTACAATCAAAAATTAATAAGCATGAAAATCTATAATGTATTTATTTCTGAAAATAATAAATATTATGGCCTCATAAGAACAATTGAATAATCTCAATTATTTTCCCCACAAAATTAAGGTAATTAAAGATGAACCAATCAGGAAAAAAATGCAAATAATTACTAAATGGAAACCAGTGAAGAAAATCTCACAAACTAATAACAGAATATGTAAACTAAATCATTAAAGTCTGGCAACTTCCAATGTCTTGCTGAGCAGATGAACTGTTACTAACAAGATGAGGAATTAAAGCTTCTCACCTTTGCAACTCTTTGCTAGTGAATTCTCTACATAGTGTTATTTGGGATACTTTTAGGAGGTAGATTATATATTTCTAAAAGTAAACTATATCCAGGTTATAATGAGGTATTCAAGAGAAAAATCTTGATGATCTCTGAGCTCATCTTTTGTAAAAGTCTTATAGCAAGAGCGATAATATCTGTGGCAAGTAATAAAAATTAAACTAGTTTAGGGTGGCACCTGTGACTCAAAAGAGTAGGACACCAGCCCCATATGCTGGAGATGGTGGGTTCAAACCCAGCCCCGGCCAGAAACTGCAAAAAAATAAAAAAATAATTAAACTAGTTTAGATAATAATAATAGGAGCAAAACACAGAGAAATTTATCAAACACAGTATAGGACATTGAAAAAAAAATGGTCATAATTACTCATAGCTGTGACTGAAGCTCCTCCCATAAAGAGGTAAAGTCAACATTTGGATCTGGGCTAGCCTCATGATTTGCTTTGGTTAATAGAATGTAGCAGACGAGGCAATGTTCCAGTTTCAAGTGTACCCAGGTCTCAGGGCATCTTGTGTGCTTTCTCTCTTCCTCATAGAACTCTATCTAGCCACCATGAGGAAAAGTGTGTGGACAAGACTGCTGGAAGATTTGTGACCACTTGGAGGTGAGTGAGCCACCTCGCAAACTGTTCACAGAAGCACAAGTGAGCAGAGCTGAGATCAGAACAACCACCCAGCAAAACCCAGCCCAAATCACCAAGCTACAGAATTATGAATCAGTGATTTTTAACTGGTGTGCTGTGGCACACTGGTGTGCTATGAGAGGATTTTAGGGGTGCCAAGAAAGTTTTTAAAAATCATTAACTAAATTATTTTTTAAAGAAATTCAAAGCACAGTAAGTATATTCTTTTTTTTGTACCCTCCCCCCCTTTTTTTTTTTGAACAACATATTCTAAGTGTGCTGCAGAAGTTTAACTATAGATTCAAGTACGCCATGAGATTAAAAAATGTTGAAAAGCATGGAGCTAAATAAATGTTTTTTAACACTGAATTTAGGGATACTTTGTTATGCAGCAATAACTAACTGATCCCAGGCACTGCTTTATTTGTTCTACATTATATAATTTAATATAGTCCCTTCTACATGCTACTGTAAACTAAAATAAAATCATAAGGCTCTGCATCCTGCCAGCAGCTGACTTACTGGACCCTTCTCTTGGCCATGGGGATCTGCTAAAACTAGTTGCTACCCATGAGAAAAGAGATCAGACATGCCTCATCATGTCCCCCTTCATTTTTAAAGATGCCCTTTGTGACTCATCAACAGGCCTAAGGCTATGCATGACATAACTTCAGGTCCTCAGTATAAACATCAAACCACTTGGGTCTAGGCATATGTCCAGTAGTTTGTGTCTGATTAACATTATCGTAACATTTATTTTCACTAACTCCTGGTCTATTAGACAAAGTCCAGCTCTTTAAACTCACCTATAACATGGAAGTCCCCCATTTTGAGGTGTCCCACTTTTGGGGGCTAAATCGGTGTATACCTTCCAAGTACTTATTTATGACTTCACCTATTAGTCCCATTTCCCTGAAATGTATAAAACGAAACTGTAACCCCACCACACAGCAAGTCCACTTGCTCGTTTTCTTGGGGTGTCTCTGAGTCGTTGTCCTCAAATTTGGGTCAGAATAAACCTCTTTAAATTATTTTGTAGAGAATGGCTTCATTTCCAGCAACACTATGAAGTATGTAGCATTATCATTTATCTTTTTTACAGATGAGACCTGAGCATAGAACAATAAAAAGAATTTGTTGTTTATGTAACTAGAAAATCCAGAGGGGATATTCTTGCTGGATAAAGGGATGGCTGGTCTAGACGTGACATCCAGCAACGTCACCAGGGCTCTGCTTTAATTATTCTCCATTTTTTGTTTCATTTGGCTCTGCATGGATTCATTTTCATTCAGGCTGTTTCCATGTGAACATATTGTACCCAGAATTTCTCTCTGCCAAGTCCTTCATCTTGGAGATTTGAGGAATAAGTCCACTGATCATGAGAATAAGTTAAAGGACAGATTTTATTGAAAGATAAAGAGATAGATTAGCAGAAAGGGGGAACAGAACTTGTGGCAGCAGATGGGGGAAACCAAGTAGGAAGCCCATGAGGGCCTTCTGTATAGGGGTTTATATATTGCTTTTCACATCCTGTGGGAAGAAAATAATTTTAAAACTGCCATAGGGCACAGAATTGTAGCCAGAATTCTTGAAAAAAGAAAATGCGTGTAGTCTTTCCCCAGGCCAGGCAGTGGTATGTGTATTCTCTATTCTAAAAGGGGCAGCTGACATGAGATACCAAACAGTAGGACTGCTTTTTTCATGAATTTGTTTTGAGTCTAGAGAATACAGCCTTCAAGGAGTCTGTTTGTGCCTAGAGATGGGCTCTTTGATGAGACTGATTTCACCCAGGCCTAGAAAATAGGGGGTCCCAGTCCATCCCTGAGCTGGACTACCTACAGCTCCCAATTTATTTATTTTTATTTTTTGTATTAATTTTATTTTTTAAAGTCTTTTGTACATAGATCATAAATAAATTTATGCCCATTTCAGTGTGTTGATTATTTGTACAAATTGCAGTGCTTACATCATACTAATCAGCATAGCTTTTATCTCGTTTACCCAATTATAGCATTAGGACATTAGTGTTCTACACATGATAGAACCAACTTGTACTTACAATGTGCTCCATAGTGTGGTCTCCCTACTATCCGTCCCACTCCTCCTGAGCCCTCCCCCACCCCTTCCCTCCTTCATCATAGCCTAAAGTTGTGTTTCATTTTTCATATGCAAGTGTGAGTTATTATAAATTGGTTTCTCACTAGTACTGAGTACATTGTATAATTTTTTCCCATTCCTGAGACACTATGCTAAGAAGAATATTTTCCAGCTCCATCTATGTAAACATAAAGGAGGTAAAGTCTCCTTTTTTTTTTTTACTGCTGCATAATATTCCACAGTATACATATACCACAATTTATTAATCCATTCATGGGTCAATGGGCACTTGGGCTTCTTCCATGACTTGGCAATTATGAATTGAGCTGAAATGAACAATCTGGTGCAAATATCTTTATTGTCAAATGATTTTTGGTCCTTTGGGTATACACCTAGTAGAGGAATTGCAGGATCAAATGGCAGGTCTACATTTAGATTCCTGAGTGTTCTCCAAACTTCCTTCCAGAAGGAACATACTAGCTTGCATTCCCACCAGCAGTGCAGAAGTGTTCCCTTTTCTCCACATGCATGCCAACATCTGTTGTTTTGGGATTTTGTGATGTGGGCTACTCTTACTAGAGTTAGATGGTATCTCAGAGTAGTTTTGGTTTGCATTTCTCTGATGATTAGAGATGATGAGCATTTTTTCATGTGTCTGTAGGCCATGCACCTGTCTTCTTCAGAGAAGCTTCTGTTCATGTTTCTTGCCCACAATGAAATGGGATCACTTGTTTTTTGCTTAGTAATAAGTTGGAGTTCTCTGTGGATTCTGTTTATTAGACCTTTGTTGGTAGCATAACTTGCAAACATCCTCTCCCATTCTCAGGGCTGTCTATTTGCTTTATGTAGTGTGTTCTTTAAGGTAAGGTGAGATTTTTGAATGCAACAGATGTCTGGCCTGAGTTTTTGTATCCAGTCAGCCACCCTGTGTCTCTTTAGAGGGCAATTTAAGCCATTCACTTTAATTGAGAGTAATGATAAACTCGACAGAGTTTTGGGTATCGAGTTTTTCGAAAGTCCAGTGGACATTTTTAATCCTTTTGCCATTATGGAAGTTAGAATTTGATCAAAAGCTTCTGAGTGATTTTATTTTGGTGGTGGATTGTGTTGTTTATTATGGAGAATAGGTCTGAGAATTTCCTGAACAGCTGGTTTAGTTACGGGAAATTTCTTCGACATGTGAATGTCATTAAAGTATTTAATTTCTCCATCAAAGATGAAACTCACTTTAGCTGGATATAGGATCCTGTGTTGAAAGTTATTTTGTTTAAGGAGATTAAAGGTCAATGACCACCCTCTTCTAGCTTGAAAGGTTTCAGTGGAAAGATCTGCAGTCATTCTAATGCTCTTCCCCTTGTATGTAATGGTTTTCTTCTTACAGATTTCAGAACTTTCTTATTCATATTAACTTTAGTGAAATTAATTATAATGTGTCAATGAGAATTTTTATTTGGGTTGAGTTGTGAGGTGTTCTGAAACTGTCTGCTATCAGAATTTCAGAATCTCTGGGCATGTCTGGAAAATTCTCTTTAATTATTTCATGGAGCAAAGCATCTATATCCTTCGCAGCAACCTCGTCACTTTCAGATATTCCTATAAGGTGAATTTTAGACCTCTTTGAATTATCCCAGAGCTCTCTGAGAGAATGATCCATTTTTGTTCTCCACTTTTTTTCTTCTTTGAGTGTTTGGGAGCATTCAAAAGCTTTGTTTTCAATATTGTAGATCCTTTCTTCTGCCTGTTCCATTCTGTTACTGAGAGAGTCTACTGTATTTTTTATATCTTTGAGGGCTGCAAATTCTTGCTTTAATGTGATGAAATCTTTAGTCATTTTGTCTTTAAATTCATTAAACTCTTGAGACACCTTTTGAATTTCTGCTTTAAATTCTAATTTCATCATTTCCTCCATTTTGTTGATCCTATTTACTATCCAAATTCTGAACTCAATTTCTGTCATCTCAGCCATTTGTTTTGGAATAGGGTCTTGTACTGTGTCTGCTTTATTATTTTTGGGGGAGGTTAATCTACTCTGATTGTTCATGTTGCCAGAGTTTTTCCGGTGATTCCGCCTCATGATTGTTTTTCACTGTTGTCTAGGTGGTCTGGTAAGGTGAGATTGGATTGGGGTTTCCTGGTGTTGTGGTTAACCAGCCCTTTGTTAAGGATCTGGGACTGATGACTGTAGCTTTTGCCCCTTTAGCTTTGCAAAGGACCTGTACAGTATTACAGTTTGAGGCTGGGGAAACCTGCTTGGTGTGGTGGGATTAGGTGGTTCAGTCTTGTATTCAAATGTTTCTTTTCCTATCCTGGTGGATCAGTGACTCTGGTGAAGTTTTAACTGTGAAGAAATAGAAGTAATTAAGAAACCTCACCTCCCCAGACAACAACTGGAATGGTAAAATCAACCCTTCCTGTTACTACACAACCAGGGTGTCCACCTAGAGGGTCCTTGGGTGATTGTCCCAAGTTAGGGGTTCTGAACCAATTGACTCTGTAAGTACGAACTCTCAGGTGGGAGAGTTTGAAAGTTCTCCAGCAGCGAGATAGCAGAGGTCTACTGGCTGCTCAGATTTGGATCTCTCCAGTGCTTTACAGAGTCAGAAAGGCCCACCTTGTAGCACAGGAGGACCAAGGGGCTGAGTCTCTTTCTCCACTTTGTTCTTTTTTCATGTCTATTGACTGGTGACCCCTCAGGGATGCAGTCCTGTTTCCTCCAATAATGCAAAGTGCCCAGGCTTAGCGCCTGTCAGAGTCAAAGTAAGGTCAATGCCCTCAAGGCCCAGCCACTGCCTTCAGCTATCAGCCAGGTGTGGGAGCTGAGGCCTGCCTACCTCAGGTGTTCAATTTCCACTGGTGAGTGTTCCACTTGGGCTCAGTCTAATCCTGGGGGGTACCAGGCTTAAATATGCTTATCTCTCTCAGCCACTGCACCTTTGTCCCTTTCTCTCTGCAACACCAGTATCCCTATACAGTGACTTCTAGTTTCCTCTGGCAGTGCACAGATTTGGGGGGGGGTGTTTCTCCATGATTGGACCCTGGCGGAATCACTCTATTGTTGCTGGATCTTTGTGGGAAGTGCCCCTGCACAGTTCCACTACTGCTGGCAAAGCCTGAGAATTCTGGCTGTAGGAGCAGCTCTAGGAGCATGCTGCACACGGACCTGGCAGCAGGGCAGGGTACACAGCACAGATTCTAGCAGTATCTAGCACCCGGTGACTTTAGCAAGAAGATTATTCCACTGACGATTCTGGTCGGGTGGGGGCCTGGCGTGGAAGCAGGACAGGTGCAGTGCGCAGCTTCAGTGGTCTCTGGATGGGCAGGGCATGGCACTGCGTGGCCTCCATGAACTCCCAGTGGCCAGGATGCAGCGTGCAGCCTCGGTGGTCCTGGCAGGTGAGGCATGGCCTCGGTTGTCTCCAGGCAGGCGGGGCATCATGCCAGGCCTTGGCGGTCTTCAGGTGAGTGGGGCACGGGTTCAGCTCAAGGCCTCGGCAGTCTCTGGGCAGGCGGGGTGCGGTGCAGAGGCAGGGAAGGAGTGGGGGACCAACCAGGCAGGGGGCGGGGACTTATTCAGGCAGGCTGGGGTAGGCATAGGCGCTGCTCATGAGCCTTCTCCCTCAGTCTGCAGCGGTTAGGAATCTGGTTTATCCGGTTAAGGGGGAAGGGTGGACTGAAAGTTCAGAATGGCCGGGAAAATGTAAGTTCAGTTTTTCTGCCTGGTAAGAGAAGGATCAGAGTCACCACAGTGTCCCTCTGGAGGAAGAAGTCCCCACTTCTTACTGCTCACACCTGTGGGTTGAGACAAGAGGTCCTCAGTTCACTACTTGCCTGTAGAAATCCCACAGGAGCAAACAAAGAGCGAAAAGAAAAAGAAACAAAGAAACTGCAGCTTTCTTGGGGGAGGGGTCAGGCACTTTTCCTTTTGGTTGAGTTTTGTACTTGGAGATTGTTGTCTTGGAATTGCAACTTGCCTCAGCCAGGGTGACCTGTAGTTATCTCTCTTCTCTCTTGGTTGGGCTTCCTGTCTTCAGCTCAATTGGATACCCTCTGGACATTATTCTTTTCACTGGACAGGAGCCTATATCGGAGGTTGCATCCAGTCGGCCATACTGCCCCTCCTCTCCCAATTTATTTGTTTTTATAACTTATACTCCAGAGACAAATTGTGCAGATGACAGATTAGGGAGGTTCAAATTGGCCAGATCTACTTATGTATCCCTTTCAGCGACCAAGGAGCAGGTGCAGCCTTGTGATGGACAGTGCCACCAGAAACACCTGGTAGGAATGAAGTGGGGAGGACCAGCTCTTGAATGAAGAGAGGAGAAGTGGGAAGACAGTATCTTTATGTCCTTTATGATGGTGGCTCACAGATTCACAAAGTGGGATGTAAGACTCCTTCATGTGAAATGACTAGAAACCTTTGAACTATAATATCCAGGACATCTAGAAGCTGGTGCACCCTCCACATGCAGGTCTCACTGCTCCTCCACTGCTCAAGCAGCCTGCCTGTCCCATGGCTCTCTATGCCTTGTCTCACAACTCCTCTCCCTTAATAATAAGAGCACTCTCTGGCTCTTTTTAGTTTTACAGATTTACCTGATGTTTGAAGAACAGCATTTTTCCCTAGATAATTGGAGAGTGGATTATTTGCTTTACAAAAGGATTCTTGACTTTACAAAGGATTTCTAGAATAGGACTTTAAATAGTATCCTCCCCCTAGCCCATTTAAACTATAATTCCATTTGCAAGCTATTGCTTCTGAATACCTTAAATTCCATTTACCCGGGGGCTGGGATAGGCAGTTTCTAAGAGCCCTTCTAACTTAAACAGTACAAGAGATTCTGGCCCATAGCAATAGTGGTAAAGAGGCCAGGGCTCTGGGGCTGGACAGGCCAGGTTGTAACCCTGGCTCTCTTATTGCTATACTAGATATGTGATAACTTTGGACAAGTCACTAAACCATACTGAGCTTTGATTCTCTCACCTGTAAATGGGGTATAAAAATGTCACCTACCTCAAAAGTTTGTAGTGAGGGTTAAATGGGTTAGTACATATCATGCTTAGCACATTCCTAGGCACATAGTAATATTCTGCCTGCAACTACTTGGACTAATTTTCAATCTATTTTGTCCTCTGCAGCCAGAGGGATGGGTTCAAAACATAATTTTGCTCTTGCCAAACCATTCTGCTTAAAATCTCAATGGTTTTCCACCTTTCTAATTAAATCCCAGTTCCTTAGAATATCTAACCAGGGCCTCCCCAGGCTGCCCACTGTCGATCATCATTCACCATGATCTTACCATCTGTACACAAACTTGCTGCTATTTTTTCTCAAGTTAAAAATAAAAGCACACAAAACTTTCTCTTGATCTCACATCCCTGTTAGCCTCAGCTTCACTTCTCTGCTCCCTTTGGCAGTGAAAGTTCTTGGAAGATTTATCTACATTCTCTTTTTTCCATTTCTCTCCTCAAAACTTCCTCCTTGGCTCCTGCACTTGGACATACCATAAAAATCTTATCACAATGAACCCCTGACCCATGTTCTCCCCCAACTTGCTCTCCCTGGATGCATCCTTGAATCAGTTGATGATTAACTTCAATCGCTTGGTGGCTGAAGTTGGAGAAATCTTGGAGAAATGACTGATTTTTTTGCCAAACATCTAATCCCTCTGCCCCACCTTGACTGTAGCTGAAGGATGGAGAGAACCTGTTAATTTTCACTTAACATCTTATCACAAATACCTATGACTGTTCATATTATTTTAATAAGTTAATTTTTCTTTACTCCTTAATGGCCCCCAAGTGCATACCCAATTAACGTGATTAAAATCAACCTTCTTTATCTGCCACTTGACCAACTGCTACTTGTGCCCAAAAAGAGCAGTGGTTATCTACAGGGCTGGCATGTGTCTTCTACTTGATACTCTATGTTAAAGAAGTGTATGGGGGAACTTTTCATCTTTCATTAGAATTTTCCCTCAGTGTTATTCATTTTCATCTGAAAGCAGACCCTTTCATTTTCATCTTGGAAGCTTGCAAACATTTTTGTTTTGTCCAGGTGACAAATCAAAATTTGCAGATTGCACCAAAAAAGAAAATCCATTTTTTAACTTTGCCAAAGTATTTGCTTTCCAAAGTTACTTTATGAGCAATCGATTCAAGATTCACAACAGGGTGGTTAGAAAGATGAACACAATAGTCCATTACAAAGGTAATGGCATACTTCTGATCTTCTGATGACTGTGTAACTCTCATGATTCCATGTGCACTGAATTATGACTAATAGAATTAGAATAACTTCCATGTACCCTACTGTAGCTGGCTATATGGGTAATTTAACACAGAAAAGTATTTATACAATACTCAGCTAAGTGCCAGTAGTATTTCCCTCTTGATACAGAGAAGCTATTTGGCAAGGCCTTTAGAAGGATTTAGAAGATAGAGACTTGGGTTAAGTACTTATATATTCCTAGCTTTCTCCTTGGAACATTTACATAGTGTGTCCCTATTGGGATATTCAAGAAGGACTGCTTACCCAGAGATATTTACTGTCCTGAGTGAAGGGGTTTTTTGGAATATAATACATACTTCTAGTCTATCCATAAATTTTAATTTTTGTACACACACAAAGACAAATATGCATCCTTGACTCACTATTCTATCTCTAAAACTTATTCATGTTAAACCATGAATAAATAGCATTGGTTTCATTCATTTTAAATGATTGAATTGCACTGCAGTATTTAATAATCCACAACTTATATACTCATCCTCATGGCGCTGGGTGTTTATGTGGTTTCCTTTGTCCTGGTGGGTAAGGGATCACTGATTTTTCTTTTTGGTGGTTCAAATCTGTATCTTACAAGAGAATGTGTCTGGTGAAAAGGTGTGTGTGATGATTGATTTCATGTGTCAGGTTGGCTGGGCCACAGTGAGTATTCAAACACTATTTTAGATGCTTTTGTGAAGGAGTGTTTTTTTTGTTGTTGTTGTTGGTTGTTTGGTTTTTTATTTTTGAGACAGTGTCTCAAGATGTCACCCTGCATAGAATGCTGTGGAGTCACAGCTCACAGCAACCTCAAACTCCTGGGCTCAAGCGATCCTCTTGCCTCAACCCCCCAAGCAGCTGGGACCACAGGTACCCACCACAATGCTGGGCTATTTTTTGTTTTTGTTGTTGCTACAGTTGTCATTATTGTATTATTTTATTTTTATTTTTATTTTATTTTATTTTATTTTATTTAAAGAGATCATGATTATGCTTTTGTGGGGTACAATGTGTTGACTTTGTTTTTATACAATTTGGAATTGTTACATGAAACTAATTAATATAACTTTCAGTTCATTTACTTAATTATTGTGGTAAGACATTTATGTTCTATATTTGGTAGATTTGAATTGTACCCTTACAATATGCTCATAGGTGTGATCTCACAATTTACCCTCCCTCTATTGAACCTCACCCCTCCCCTTGCAAGCCCCACTACTTCTCTCCTTCATCCTAGTCTATAGTTGTGATCAATCTTTCATAAGAAAATGTGAGTAATTACAAATTGGTTTCATAAAAGTATTGAGTACATTTGGTACTTTTTCTTCCATTCTTGAGATACTTTACTAAAAAGAGTATGTTCCAGCTCCATCCATGTAAACATAAAAGAGGTAAAGTCACCAACATTTTTTAGAGCTGCATAGAATTCCATGATATACTCATACCACAATTTATTAATATATTCATGAGTCGATGAGCACTTGGGCTTCTTCCATGACTTGGCAATTATGAATTGAGCTGCAATGAACAACCTGGTGAAATATTTTTGTTGCAGAGTGATTTTCAGTCTTTTGGATATATACCTAGTAGAGAAATTGCAGGATCAAATGGCAGGTCTACTTTTAGATACCTGACTGTTCTACAATCTTCTTTCCAAAAGGAATGTATTAGCTTGCATTCCCATCAGCAGTGCAAAACTGTTCCTTTTTCTCCACATTCATGCCAACATCTGTAGTTTTGGGATTTTATGTGGGCTATTCTTACTGGAGTTAGATGATACCTCAAGGTGGTTTTAATTTGCATTTCTCTGATGATTAAAGATGATGAGCATTTTTCATGTGTCTGCATACCAAGTGCCTGTCTTCTTCAGAGAAGCTTCTGTTCAAGTCTCTTGTCCACAATGAAATGGGATCACTTGTTCTTTTCTTATTGATAAGTTTGAGTTGTCTATGGATTCTGGTTATCAAACGTTTGTCAGAAACATAACCTGCAAATATCCTCTCCCATTCTGAGGGTTGTCTACTTGCTTTATTTACTGTCTTCTTGGCAGTACAGAAGCTTTTTAGTTTTATCAGATCCAAGTAATGTATTTTTGGTGTTGCTTCAATTGCCCAGGTGTCCTTTTCATAAAGTGTTCTCCCCAGGCCAATTTCTTCAAGTGTTTCCCCAGCACTCTCTCCAAGAATATTTATAGTTTAATGTATTAAAATTAAGTCTTTTAACCAGTGAGACTTAATTTTTCTTAGAGGTGAAAGGTGTAGGTCCAGTTTCAGTCTTCCAAAAGTTACCAGCCAGTTCAACCAGCACCATTTGTTAAATAGGGAATCTTCCCACAATTTATATTTTTGATAGACTTATCAAAGATCAAATGACAATAAGTGTCTGTGTTCATCTCTTGGTTCTCAATTCTGTTCCATACATCTACCTCTCAATTTTTTTGCCAGTACCATGTTATTTTGATAACTATAGATTTGTAGTATAGTCTGAAGTCTGGTAGCATGATTCCTCCTGATTTGCTTTTATTTCTGAGTCATGTCTTGACTGCTCAAGGTTTTTTCTGTTTCTGTATAAAATGAAGTGCTAATTTTTCCAGAACTTTAAGGTAGGACAGAGGTTGCTTTAATAGGGATTGCATTAAATCTGCAGATTGCTCTGGGTAGTATTTTCTTTTTAACAATGTTGATTCTTCCCAGCCATAAGCATGGTATGTTTCTCCATTTGTTAACATCTTCAGCTATTTCATTTCTCAGAGTTTCATAGTTCTCTTTATGAGATCTCTCACATCCTTTGTTAGGTACTCTCCTAGATATTTCAATTTCCTTGGTATTACTGTAAAAGGAATATAATTCTTGACTTTCAGCTTGACTATTGTTGGTATATACAAATGCTACTTATTTGTGAGTATTGATTTTATATCCTGAGATGCTGCTGTATTCTTTGATCACTTCTAAGAGTTTTGTAGTAGAGTCCCTGGTGTTTTCCAGATATACAAACATATCATCTATGAAGAGTGAAAATTTGATCTCCTCTGACCCTATATGGATACCATTGATCGCCTTCTCTTGCCTGATCACAATGGCTAAGACTTCCATTACAATGTTAAAAAGCAGAGGAGACAGTGGGCAACCTTGCCTGCTTCCTGATCTTAGTGGAAATGTTGTCAATTTTACTCCATTTAATATAACATTGGTTGTGGGTTTGCTGTAGATGGCCTCCATCAGTTTAAGAAATGTCACTTCTATACCAATTTTCTTAAGTGTTCTGATCATTGAAAGGATGCTGGGTATTATCAAAAGCCTTTTCTACATCAATTGAGAGAATCATATGGTCTTTGTTTTTTATCTTATTTATTTGCTGAATTATATTTATAAATTTATGTATATTGAACAAGCCTTGAGACCCTGGGATAAAAGCCATTTGGTCATGGTGTATAATTCGTTTGATGTGTTGCTGCATTCTGTTTGCTAGGATCTTGTTAAATATTTTTGCATCAATGTTCATTAGAGATATTGGTCTATAATTTTCTTTTCTCACTGAGTCTTTTCCTGGTTTGGGGACCAAGATAATATTTTCTTTGTAGAATGTGTTGGGAAGTATTCCTTCTTTTTGTATGTTTTGGAAAAGGTTAAGTAATATAGGTACTCGTTTTTCTTTGAAGGTTTGGTAGAATTCTGATGTGAAGCCATCTGGTCCTGGACTTTTCTCTTTGAGGAAATTTTGTATAGTTGATGCTATTTCAGAACTTGATATAGGTCTGTTCAACATTTCTATTTATTTCTGGCTAAGTCTAGGAAGGTGGCATGTTTCCAAGTTTTGGTCTATTTCCTTCAGATTTTCATATTTCTGAGAATATAGTTTTTTTGTAATATTCATTAAGGATTTTTTTAATTTCTGAGGAGTCTGTTGTTATTTGTCATTGTTGATTGATGAAATTGGAGACTTTACTCTTTTATTTCTGGTTAGGTTAGCCAAAGGTTTATCTATTTTATTGACCTTTTGAAAAAAACCAACATTTTGTTTTGTTGATCTGTTGCATATCTTTCCTTTTCAATTTCATTTAATTCTGCTCTAATTTTGTTTATTTCTTTTCTTCTGCTGAGTTTTGGGTTGGAATGTTCTTTTTTTTTTTCCAGTTGCTTGATATGTCCCATTAAGTTGTTCACTTCCTCTATTTCTGTCCTCTTGAAGAAGGCTTGCAACACTATAAATTTCCCTTTTAAGACTGCCTTTGCAGTATCCCACAGGTTCTGATAATTCATGTCTTCATTATCATTTTATTCCAAAAATTTGGTAATTTCCTTCTTAATCTTGTCTATGATCCAGCTATCATTCACCATAAAGTTTTCATGTATTCGTGTAAGTATGCAGATTTCTGTTGTTACTGAGTTCAACTTTTATTCCATAATGGTCTGAGAAGATACAAGGAATAATTTATATTCTTTTAAATTTGCTGAGGTTAGACTTGTGACCTAAGATGTGATCAGTTTTGGAGGATGTTCCATGGGCTGATGAGAAGAATGTGTATTCAGTTTTGTCAGGATGGAATAATCTGTAGATGTCTGTTAAATCCAAATGTTGAATGGTTAATTTTAAGTCTAAAACTTCTTTGCTTAGTTTCTTATTGGAGAATCTATCCAACACTTCCTAAGTGTGTTAAAATCTCCAACTATTATGAAGCTGGAGGAAATCAAGTTGCTCATGTCTATTGGGGTCTCTTTTATAAATTGAAGAGCAATCTGATTGGGCACATAAAGGTTATTAATTGAAATCTCATCATTGAGTGTTTCCCTTAACAAATATAAAGTGACAATCCTTATCTTTCCTTACTTTTGTTTTTACAAACCTATTGTATCTGTGAATAAAATTGCAACACTTACTTTTTTTTGGTTTCCATTTGTCTGAATTATAGATGACCATCCCTTCACCCAGAGTCTATATTTGTCCTTTAAGGTAAGATGAGATTCTTGTATGCAGCAGATATCTGGCCTGAGTTTTTGTATCCAGTCAGCCAACCTGTGCCTCTTTATTTTTCTTATTTATTTTTTTATTAAATCATAGTTGTGTACATTAATGCAATCACGGGGTATAATGTGCTGGTTTTATATACAATTTGAAATGTTTTCATCAAACTCGTTGACATAGCCTTCATGGAATTTTCTTATTATTGTGTTAAGACATTTATATTCTACACCTAGTAAATTTCACATGTACCCTTGTAAGATCACTGTAGGTGTGGTCCCACCAATTACTCTCCCTCCACCTATCCTTCTCCCTCCCTTTCCCCTTCTTCTTGGACTATAATTGGGTTATAGTTTCCATAGGAAAGCTATAAATTGGTTTCATAGTAAGACTGAGTACATTGGATACTTTTTCTTCCATTCTTGAGATACTTCGCTAAGAAGAATATGTTCCAGCTCCATCCATGTAAACATGTAAGAGGTAAAGTCTCCATTTTTCTTTAAGGCTGCATAATATTCCATGGTGTACATATACCACAATTTATTGATCCATTCATGGGTCAAAAGGCACTTGGGCTTCTTCCATGACTTAGCAATTATGAATCTGTGACTCTTTAGAGGACAATTTAAGCCATTCATTTAAGTTGAGAGTATTGATAAGCCTTGATGTATTCTGGGTGTCAGGTTTTTCAAAAGTCCAGTGGGGATTTTTAATCCTTTCACCACTTTGGAAGTTGGAATTTGATCACCAGTTTCTGAGTGAGTTTACTTTGGTAGTAGAGCATTGTGCTGGTCATTGTGGAGGATGGGTCTGAGAATATCCTGGATAGCTGGTTTAGTTATGGCAAATTTCTTCAACATGTGAATGTCATTAAAGTATTTAATTTCTCCATCATAAATGAAAATCAGTTTAGCTGGTTACAGGATCCTGGGTTGAAAATTGTTTTGTTTTAGGAGGTTAAAGGTCGATGACCATCTTCTTCTGGCTTGAAAAGTCTCTGCAGAGAGATCTGCAATCATTCTAGTATTCTTCCCCTTGTAGGTTATGATTTTCTTACATCTGGCTGCTTACAGAATTTTCTCCTTTATATTAACTTTGGTTACAATGTGTCTGGGAGATGCTTTGTTTGGGTTCAGTTGTGCTGGGTTTCTAAAACTATATGCTATCTGAATTTCAGAATCTCTTGCCATGTTTGGAAAGTTCTCCTCGATTATCACAGAATAGAGCATCTGGATCTTTAGAAACAACCATGTTGCCTTCAGGAATTCCTATAAGGTGAATCTGTTCTTTCTCAGAATTGTCCCACAGCTTTCTGAGAGAATGATCCATTTTTGATCTCCACTTTTCTTCTTTGAGCATTTGAGATTTTTCAAAAGCTCTGTGTTCAATGTCCAAAATCCTTTATTCTGCTTGTTCCATTCTGTTCCTGAGAGATTCTACTGTATTTCTCATATCTTGGGGGGCTGAAAATTCTTTTCTCAATGTGTCAAAATCTTTGGTGATTTTATCTTTGAGTTCATTGAATTCTTGAGACAACTTTTGAATTATACCTAGAATTGCTAGTTCCAACTTTACTTCCATTCTGTTAATCTTATTTTCCATCCAAATTATGAATTTAATTTCTGACATCCCAGCCATTTGTGTATGAATGGGATCTTCTGCTATATCTGCCTTTTCATTCCTTGGAGGAGTTGATCTACCCTGATTATTCATGTTTTCAGAGTTTTTCTGCTGATTCCACCCCATGATTATTTTTCACTGTTTGGCTAGATGTGCAGGTAAGGTGAAATTTGTTTGGGGGCTTCTGGAGTAGTGATTAACCAGCCCTTTTCCAGGGAGCTGGAACTGGTGACTGCAGCTTTTTCCCTACAGCTTTGCAAAAGACCTGTACAGTACTACAGCCTGTGACTCTGGGGACCTGCTTAGTGTGGTGAGGCTAAGTGACCCTCTCTTGTATTCAACTGGTCTCTGTCCAATCCTGGTGAATCAGTGACTCTGGGTTGGAGTCTCAGCTGTGGAGAAATACAAGCAACTAAGACACCCCACCCCCCACAGGCAACAAATGGAAGAGGAAAATCAAACCTTATCACTACAATACAACCAGGGTACCACCTCGGAGGGTCCTCAGGTGATTGACCCAGGTTAAGAGTTCCAAACCAATTATTCCAGTCAGCACCAGCTCTCAAGTGGGAAAGTTCAATAGGTCTCCAGCAACTAGATGGCAGGAGTCTGTTGGTAGCTCAGGTGTGGCTTACTCTGGTGCTCCATGGAGTCAGAAAGGCCTGCCCAGAAAATGAGTTAGTACCAGGGAGGTTGATGACTCCTTCTCCACCTTGCACCTCTGTCACACCCAGTCACTGTATCCCTGTGGGACTGTGACCCCATTCCTTTCAATGAGCAAATATGCCAGGGGTTTGCACCTGCCAGAGTAACAGGGAGATCAACATCTTCTCAGCCAGGCCACAACACTCTGCCACCAGCTGGCTGGGGGAGCTAATCCTGACTACCTCAGGTGCTCAATGGAAATCTGGGGAGTGTCACTCAGTTCCAGCCCCACCCCAGGCTAATACTGCTGCCATTTATATTTTCATGGAATTTGTGTTTCTTTCTGGCTGTGTTCCACTGTGGGCCAGGCACATTTGAGTTCGCAGAAGCTGTAACTCAGCCTTGCCCTGTGCCACCGCTGCCTCACAAATTCTCTCAGAGCCAGTGTCTCTGATACCACTGCCCTCTTTGTTGGGGCATGTGTGATTAGAGCTCACAAAGAGCTCTCAGTTCCTGCCCTGCCCTGGGCTGATGCTGCTGCCACTCACCCTCTTATCCCAGCTATGTTTCACTGGGGTCCCAATACATCTTGGGCTCACAAAAGCAGCAATTATGACTCAGCTCTGCCCTGGGAGTATGCCACCTCTGTGAACATATTCTAGTTTCAGTCCCCTCAGAGCCCTGCCTCGGCAAGAATTGCTGCAGACATACCCTTTGCTCTCAGGGCCTGTGTTTCCGTCCCAGATCTGTTCCACCTGTGGCTGTCCCTGGAGTATAGGCCCAGCTCCCTCTGGTTGCTAAGAGAGACAGGAAGTGTTTCTCCAAAATACTACCAAGAGTGTGATCCCTGTTGTTCCCACCAGTGCCCCCATTGCTTCCATGCTTTTCTGCAGGGTACTGTTTCTCCCTCTCCTGCTTGGCTCCCTCACCCCACAGTCCCTGCTTTGCACCCCTGCTGCTGATTCAGCACTTGTAGCAGCCCAAACCTTGCCCATACTGCTCAGGAAACTTCCCAAGAGTCTAGACTCTTCAGTGGACAAGCTTCCAGACCTTTGGGTGGGAGTGCAGGGGAGTGCTGGGAGTTCAGAATTGCAGGTAGAGTATATGTTCGGTTTTATGCCTGGAAGAAATGCCAAGGCACAAAAGTGGGTTCTCTCTGGGGAAGGAGTTCTGGGTTTTAGCATGTCTCTCCTATGGTATAAAATAGGAGGAGATCTGAACTCTGCTCGCTTGTTTGTAGAAAGTACACTGCAAACTGTTCTTATGGGGGAGGGGACTCTCATCTGCTTGGCCATGGACTTTGTACCTATTTTTTATTTCATTGGGGTCACAGCTCACCTCAGCAAGGGTGATGTGCACTATTCAATCTTCTCTCTTGGCGCACCTCCAAACCATCAGCTTACTTGATAAGCTTCTGTCCATTAACTCATTCTGGATGGAAGCCTCTGTGGAAAGCTGGCTCCAGTCAGACATCTTGCCTCTCCCATTGTTGTTGTTTTATCTGGCCTCTGTGTATGTGGCCAGCACCCTACACACCAGGCTATGGGCACTGCCAGTGAAGGAGGTTTTTTTTTTTTTTTAGATTAACATTTGAATTAATAGACTTTAGGTAAAGCAGATTACCTCCCACAATGTGTGCAAAAGTCTTTTTTTTTTTTTTTTTTTTTTTTTAACAGAGTCTTACTTTGTTGCCCTCATTAGAGTGTCATGGCTTGGCTCATCATAGCTCACAGAAATGTCAAACTCTTAAGCTCAAGTGATCCTCTTGACTCAGCCTCCCTAGTAGCTCGAACTTCAGGCACCTGCCACGATGCCCAGCTATTTTTAGAGATGGAGTCTCACTCTAGGTCAGCCAATCCACTCACCTCATCCTCCCAGAGTGCTAGGATTGTAGGTGTCAGCCACCATGACAGGCGCAAAAGACTCCCTGAGCAAGAAGGAATTCTTTCAACAGAGTTCCTTCAGACTCAGACTGCAAATCTTCCCTGAGTCTCCAGTCTTCAGGCCAATCCCATAAAATTTTGGACTTAGTAAACTCCACAACATGGGAGCCAATTTTCTACAATAAATTTCTCTCTCTTTACTCCTCCCCTGCCCATGGCTAACTGGAGGAGATGGGATTAATCTCTTAATCTCTATAGCCCCAGAAGACATTCATCTAATATTTATTGAAAACTTGGATAAATGGGTGGTGATTTTAGAAAGCCAAGCACAAGGATTATAAAATACTAACAAAGGAATTAGTTAACCAAAAATACATCAATAAATGTATATCTTTAGGGCATAGTCATATGTTTATCATAATGCAGAGATAATTGTTAGATAATTCATTGGGGGAACTCATTAAGACAACAAAGTCATTACAATGTGGATGTTCAAGTTCAAAAAAAATAAATAAATAAATAAAAAACATCCAAAATTTTCTGAAAAAAATTATGGAAGTATTTTGACCCAAGGGAGCAAATGGTGAAAGTAAACATCATAAGGAAGGAATGATAAAAAGTCCATATATAAGAGTGAGTTCGAGGAGAATGACAGACAACATGATAGACTTAAATTAATGCCATATCTTGGAACTAAAGGTCCCCATCCAAATCATTACATGGTCCCTGCCCCACTGTGTGATCCTTGAGCCAGACAATTAGCCCTCTGTTCTTGGTTGCCTTTTCTACAGAATGACGTTGGATCATTTCTCATTGTGTCCAACTTCTAGCTCACCCATGCATTGTCTGGTGAGTGGGTTAGTGATCACACTAACATCATGTAAAAATTTTATTGATTTTCCTCCCACTCACTGTCCCCTAGATACAAAGACTGGGCAACCATCCAGACATAGCAGCCTTCAATATTCAAGAGCACCATCTTCAAGAGAAAATATTGATCTCTGTCAACATCTGTTGACATGAACAAATGTAGGGTGTACCACTCCATTACCTCTTGAGCAATTTCTTATTCCACATCCTGTTCTGAAAACTAAAAACTCTCATGACATATGAAGTAATGGAACATGGGCCAAGTAAGTGCCACCAAGTTGCTCACATCAGCAATCCCATAACTAAATAAGCAGTAAGATGGAATTATCAGAAGCACAGAAGCACTCAAACGTATTTAGCATGGGAGAATTCCCTCCCAAAACTCTCTACTCTCTTTATAGAAACGTGTTATGTATAACTAACCACTCTTTCCCTGCATACCTGAGAAATGCAATTCCTTTTTGGATAAGGAAAATTGGCCTCTGACTGATTTCCATTATATGTCTGTATCCTCACCCTTGCTGGGCAGACATCACCTGGGTGCCCACAATGCCAAAGTGATGGATGAATCTCTCAGTAGAGAGGTGCTACTGTGGGACAGAGCTTCTCCTCTCCATCTCTCTCTTTTGAAGGTGCATCACCTCTCAGCTGGTGGTCACAGGAACACAACATAGAAATTGTGAGACACAGCAAAGTGCTCTGAGAAAGAGAATTGCAGGATTTAAAATACAATGAAATGTGTCCGAGTATTCCATTATAGCCCTGACTCCAATGCTATCTAAATAGATGACCTTGGATAAATCACATAATCTCATTGGTAAAATAGGATTCTTTCTTCTCTTTTACCTATCTCAGGGCCAATTAAAAGGTGGAAAATGATATTAGGAATATAAGGAGATTTAATAAATATAATCACACAGATATTATCTACCAGAAAGGCTCAAAGTATTTCTTGTGGTGCCTCCTTGGACCATAGCTGGAGAGCCTTGGAACTGTAGGGTTATATCCCACCTCCAATTCAGGCCACATGTGAGGCTTTGCAAGTTGCTCAAACTTAGCTAAAAACTTTCTCTTCATTATCTGCAAAATAATTAGCTTATAAAGCTATAGTCAGGTTAGTTACATGGATGACAAAACTTAGCACTGCTCAGTTGATACTAGCTCTGGATGTTCTGAAGGTCTGAATTCCGGCTAGTCCCATTTAGTGCAGTGTTGTTTTTTTTTTTAAAGATCAAAATGAAATCAGTTCACAGAATGTTAACATTTGACAAATCATGAAGACGACCAAGTTCCCTTATGTGCCCACAATATCCTTTTAGTGAACTCGGGTTTCTGTGGGATTAAAAGGCAGCTATTCCTCCAAATTGCCCAATAGAAGAACTAAACTTAAGTATAAGATATTATTTTCCAGACTGTGCATCTTATGTAGTCAGGCTGGGGATACAAGGAAATCTGAAGGAAAATTCTGGCATTTACACATTAGATACTCAAGAGGAAGAAAGTTAGAAGTTAAGAAGCAGCAAGAAAATTTTTCTAGCAGGAAATTTTCTTGGTCATCAAACCCATATTAGAAAAAATCACAGCTATGTGTTTTGCAAGTCTAATATGCAAATCTTGTCCCACATACCTTCATGTAGGTCTGACAGTTATGTTTGCAAACTCATCCTAGAAAAAATACTATGTACCTCCTTGGTGAATATCACTACCATCACCTTGAAAGTACTTCCTTTGGGAAGCTATGCACAATGCCAGTGCCTAGTCCACCCTTCCAAGCAATTTTGGAACTCTTTCTGGAATGGCCATCAGAGCTGTCATCATATGATAACTGACAATTAAGTTTGCAAACTTTCCACCATGCACTTACTTACATTGCAGCACTAGTTGTACAAATAACTTGATAAGATTTCATTAACTTGGTATGTCAGTGGCTCACAGCTATGTTCATGTCGACTGTGGCAGTGTCCTGCTGATTGGCATTCATTATGGTTGTTGCATGTTTTATGTGCTGTATGACAACATTTCTGATGGTAACTGCAGAAAAAAACTTCCAAAATTGCTTTGAAGAATGGACTAGAACTGAGGCCCACACATAGCTTCCCAATGGAAGTATTTTGAGGGTGACAGTAGTGATATTCAGCAATGAGGCATGTAGCACTTTTCATAGGATGAATTCATGAACTCAATTGTCATACCTCATATAATTTCACTTGATACTTATAAAAGTCTTGTTGGATAAGTATTATCTTTCCTATTTACAGAGCAGGAAGACATCTAAAGTTATGCCTCCTGGCTGAAGTCAGATAGAAGTAAGTTGTGGTAAAGGAATTAGTCTATGACAGCCAGGGGTTCTGTTGCCATGTCTAACACCACACATTCTCAGCTGTTTAAAAGTTCAAGCTCCAAATGGCTGGTATAGTTTATGGAAACTTGGGCTGGTGTTTTCTTGCTTTAGTTCCTAAAATCTTTAGAAAGGAAGTAGTGGTTCTATGGGTCTAAAAGAAAGAACAAAATACTAAATAGAGATAATCCTAATTACATTTTGGGGAAAAATGGCAAAAACGATCACTAAAAATGAAAACCAAAATTTCCTAGAGGAAGGGGAATAAAAGTTTAGGACTTTACCTTGAAAAAATAAAACTAAAAAATATGAAAACAGGCTTACTTGATATGTAATTAAAATAGGTTATATTGCAATTTTAGGTTAATTGTTAACATTAACAAAGATTAAGCTTTGTAGGACCATTTTCCAAAGAAATTACATAATAGCATGATATGAAACCCTTCAATGAACATCCCAAAAAGGATTATTTTTGCCAAAAAGTTGAAGTTTCATAAGTTTTCCCAAAGGCCTTGCTGTATCCGTTGATATTTTTTATCCTTTGATATTTTTTATCCTTTGATATTTAAATCATCAAATTATTCTCTTTCAAAGCCTATCATGTCATCATCCTTGTCGATTTTCTCTTCTTCAATTATTAACTGGTCTATCTCTTGTCAGATCCTCATTTGTCAATTACTTTGCATGTGATTAGAGAAATCCTATATCATTCCTTTCATCTTACCCAAATCCTGCATCTTTTTCAAAGATGTGCAGTTTCCTTTTGCAATCAAATTGCAATATATTTATGTCAGATATTTGAGAGCATCCCTGAAAGACACTGATGCTGTGGATGTAGAGAGAAGTGAATTTGGGGAAGAGGGATCCTTATCTGAGGGCTAGTTTTAATGAGCAATCCATTTATTAGTAGATTGTCAATGATGCCTTTGTTTTACTCCCCTGCATAATTTTGTAAATTCAGAGATGATGATCTGAATACTTGCTGCTAAGAAGATTCTCTTTAGTAGAAAGACTAGTAACTCCTAAATTCTGAAGAGCTTTTTGCAGACGTCAAGTTGCTGTCATATTTATCCTCTTATGTAACTCTAACAGCATCCCTTAGAGATAGGGATGGGGCAAGGATTTTTATGCATTTTACAGATGAGAAACTTGAGTCTCTTCCTCAGTTTCCTTCTGTGCATGTTTTAGAGTTTCTTCCCAATCAACTCCCTATCTTCATAGCAGTAAATTTCATATATGTCTTCTTGCTTGGTGTTGAGAACTATGCTACGTACTCAACATATATCACCTCCTTTCTTCTTAACTGTCCAAGGAAGTGATAGGCATTATTAATTTTATTTTACAAAGGACAAAACTGAAGATAGTTAGATTCAAAGAACTTGCTGTGTTAAGTCAGTTAATAATACTGTGTAACAAATGACCCCCCAAATCTCAATGGTTTCTAACAACCAAAATGTATTTCTTACTCACAGGGATCAGTTGGAGGATTAGCTGACTTGGACTTAGTTTATTGGTTGTATCCAAGTGTGTCCCATGTGTCACTCATTTGTGACCCAAGCTGAAGGTCACAAGTAGCTACCTTGAGCACACTCTTCTTATGACCAATGGCAGTAGAATTGGTCTGTGATTAGCATGATGCCAAGCCGAGCCCCCAAGAATATTTAAAACCTATGCTCATGTCATATCTACAAAAACAAGCCACTGTACAAATACCACACCAGTGAGATAAAGAATCTACCTATTCTACTGAGAAGTATTGAAAAGTTACATGAATAAGGATATAGATGGGTAATCCTTCTACAGGTATGTGTCAGGGTGAGGGAGGAGGATCATAGTTAAGAGTCTTCAACAATAGCCCTATCTGTATCATGAGGACAAGTTCCCACAGAAAGGTCTAGTTCTGGAGCCCATGCTGTAAACCACCCCACTGTACTTCCCTGGGAACTACTCCAGGTAGTCAAAGTTGAGTACTTGTGGTCAGTTTCCTATTATATTACCCCTTACTCATGAGCAAAGTTGCTTGGCATGTGACCGCTGGGCTCTCTTGATTCTTATGCATATACTTGGCCCCACATAGCCATGGGACCAGCCCCGACCTGCATGGAAGGCTGTCTGTGTCTTCATGCCAGCAACTAAGCAAGAAGGTAAGATTTTTTTCCATATCCATGCTGTGATTTTAAGAAGGAGTGTATTGGAAGGTGACTCTCCATTCACATGGTATTTTCTTAGTTCTTATCTCCATGAAACCCTGTCCCCCAATACAATGGTTGAAGGGACTGTTGTGGCCGTTTTACAGATTTGTAAGTTGAAACATAACAAGGTGAGATGGCTTCTCAAATACATGTAAGCAGCTCATGAGCTCCAAAGTCCCTGTGGGACCTGTAACCCAGTGGGTACTGTCCCTTTGCTGTTACCTGAGCACTTCCTCTGCACCAGGCAACTGGCTGAGACTGCTAAAAATGTGACCTCATTTGACCCTCCCAGGACTGCAGTGAGGGGAGATATTCTTATACCTTTGACACAAGGAGTTAAGACAATTGTCTCAGGACATGATCTAGGAAGCAACAGAGACAGGAGTCCAGCCCAGACCCGTGTCCTGGGACCCCATCCTGTGTGGATGCCTGCTTTGTCCTTGTCTTACCCCACTCCTCAGGGATCAGATGCCTCCAGTCCTGTGATGCAGCCAAACTGTGTGCTGGCTCCTCATCTCCAGGCTCTGTCCTGTGCACCATGCCTGAAGTTATGCTTTTGGTTTCTGTTGTCAGATCCGTTGCACTTCATCCTGACCTTTCTGCCACTCTGGGGAAAGTGGTGTTCCAACCTTCAAGCCCCATTTTTATCTGCTTCCCCAGGCAAGGCTACCATCTTTACATAAGGTCTTACGTTCCAGCATTTTTGCATGTAGAACTCTTCAATTTAGACTGAAATTTCTTCAAGTTCAACCTTGTAGATAAATCTGCTCACAAGAATAAATCTATCATTGCAGCTTACATCCATAATATTTGCCATTTTTTTATGTTTAACTTACAATAAATTGACCTTTCCTTTGTTGGACACTTCTGTGAGCTTTCACACATGTGTAGATTTGTATAAACAGTGTCCACAATCAGAACAGTTCTTTTACCCCTCCTAAAACTTCCTCTTGGTATCCTGTATAGACGTTCCCTTCCTCCACTCCTAATAAGTGATTACTGCTGATTTGTTCCCCATCACTATAGTTTTGTGTCTACGAGAATGTTGTATACATGGAACTATGCCATATGTAACCTTTTGAGATTGGCTTCTCTCATTCAAGACAGCACCCTTGAGATGCCTCCATGTTGTTGCAGTATTAACAATTCATTCCTTCTTACCCCTCAGTAGTGCTCCAGTGTGTGGATGCATTACCATTGTTTATCCATTCACTGGTGGTTTCCAGGATGGAGTGATTTTGAATGGAGTTGCAATCAATAGTTATGTACAGATTTTTTTTTTTTATAAGCACAAGCTTTCTTTACTATAAAATATCTAGGACTGGATAATAAGAAAGTGACAAACTGCTGTCCAGAGTCACAGCAATTTAATTTTCTAACTTACCAGCATGCAGTTCTATGCAACAGGCAGATTCTGTTGCGATCCCTGGTGTCTTCTGTTTGACGGACCCTTGGGCTTTCTCCATGCCTGGGGAAACTGATGTCCTCAGGCAACATGAACACATTCCTTTGTCCTCTGGATTATAGTTGGGTTTGGTGGGAGAAAGGCACTGGCCAGGAGAGCAGAGAGCAGGAGGCGAAGGGTTGTTCAAAGGCAGGTGTGCTGGCCCTTCCCTGCTGGACGCTGTGGCTCTCAGGGTACCAAACTGTCCCTGGACCCACCTCTCCTTCCTCTTGCCCCTCAGGTCTGCTCCTGCTCACCATGGTCCCTGCACTCTTCTTCCTGATGACTTACATATTCACTATCTTATTTATTCCTTGTAAAACAATTATGAAATTGGAAGATAGATGAGGAAACTCAAGCACAAGGACAACTTACTCAAGGTCACATAATTGGTAAAGTTGCAAAGCTGAGCAAGACTAGAATTCACATCTCCTGACTTTTAAACCCATATTCATTCCATAAAGTCTGAATCCACCTCACTGGGAACCAAGCTTTTATTGCACATGTTTCCAAACAATTCATTGTACATATCATAAACATTTAAAATAAATTACAAGTTCTGGAATTTGTGATATAGTACCTGTGAGCAGGCTGTATGAATGAGCATAGTCTGTCTTCTTCCCATTCATTAGATTATTTTTCCTTAATTCCTAGTATTCATGGTATATTTTATATCAATTCTAAGTTTATTAAAAAGCGATCGAAGTTCCTGAATAAAACATGGGAAGACTAAAGAAAATATTTTTATTCTTAAGTGAACATTGTATAAGGCTAATACACGCTATAATTATTATTTGAATAAATTATTGATTAGATTCATTAATTATTTCTTTTAAACTTTAAATGTTTTATAATAAGTTTCTGCTGGCCTATGATAAAGCTAAAAGTAACCAATTTTGCTAAACAAAATAAGCAATGCCTGCTATAGAGCTGGCTTTACCACACACGGGGAGAAACATAAATACTGGTGAAATGGACAACTCCTCATACACATTCATTTATTCATTCTTTTGCAAATAATCAATTTCATTTAAGCCCCTTGCCCAAAGTTTTTCTGTTAGTGATTCTCAGCTCAGGACTCAATTTCCTACATAAATGTACATGAGTGTAAGTAACTCAGGTCTGCAGGTCACTGAGGGTCCATACATGCACTCTTTAGGGTCTGCTAGGCAATAGTCATTTAGGGTGGTCAACTGTCCTGGTTGACCTTATTGTCCTGAAGACTTTATATTTTTTTAATTATTTTTTTTAATTAAATCATAGCTGCGTACATTGATATGATCATGGGGCATCATACACTAGCTTCACAGGCCATTTGACACATTTTCATCACAATAGTTAACATAGCCTTCCTGGCATTTTCCCAGTTACCATGCCAAGACATTTACATTCCACATTTATTAAGTTTCACATATACCCTTGTAAGGTGAAGACTTTAGAAACATGTGACTTTAAATGATAAAATCGGGAAAGTCCTGGGCAAACAGGATGAGTTGGTCACTCTTAACTAGATGCCATGTTTCCAAATTCAATTATAAGGTTACCCAAATGATCTAGTATACACTTGCTATATTAGTTAAAGTTCTCTATAGAAAAAGAACCAATAGAATACATGATAAATATATATATATATATATATATCACTAGAAAACTTTTAGACAGACTGTGTTATGAATCCATTTTTTTTACTTCCAAGAAACACAGTTGTCCTTTCTGATTCACCCCTGTGCAAGTTTTCACTTGTTCGGCTTATCAGTGTTGCTGAGAGGGCTGCATTTGTTTCTGTGTGGACAGATTTTTAAATTTCTTGATTTTTGTGTATCTCTAAACTTTTGTAATGACCCCCACACACACATATATAGTAGAATCTTGATGGCTGACCATCTCCCTGCATTGACTACCTCTTTAAGTTGATCTAACTTTCATAGACTGGAAGTGCACCACATGTACCCATCAGTACAGTACGCCTAGTTCTTATGTTGACCACCTCTGCACATTGATCAGTTTGCCACAGTCCCTTAGGTGGAAAACCACTGCTCTAGCCAATCCTATCATATTTCATAAGAGGGAATGATGACTCTCAGATAGAGGAGGGAATTTGCAGCTACCTGTAACTCAGGGAGTAGGGTGCCAGCCACATACACCCAGGCTGGTAGGTTCGAGCCCGGCCCGGGCCTGCTAAACTGCAACAAAAAATAGCCAGGTGTTATGGTGGGCGCCTGGAGCCCCAGTTACTTGGGAGGCTGAGACAAGAGAATTGCATAAGCCCATGAGTTTTAGATTACTGTGAGCTGTGACTCTCTACCGAGGGTGACATAGTGAGACTCTGTCTAAAAAAAAAAAAAAAAAAATCAATAAATAAAAGCTCACAGAGGAATTCTATGTGTGGTAAAAGTAAAATGATAATCTCCTCCAAGGGGAAAAATGTCTAAGTTTCCATGTAATGTAAGCCTTATTTTTTATTAGACAACAGTCCCCAGAACCCTCTCTCTATAACTTTGTTGTATACAAAGTTGAATACTAAAGTTTACAAACTTATCCTAGGAATAGTGCTACATGCCTCGTTGCTGAATATTACTATGGCAATAGGAATGGTACCTTCAAAGTACTCCCTTTGGGAAGCTATACACAAATGCCAGCACCTAGTCCACTCTTCAAAGCAGTTTTAGAAGTCTTTTACTGAAATGGCCATCGGAGCTGTCATCATATGAGGTCTGACAATTAAGTTCGCGAACTTGCCACTGTGTGTTTACATTGGCAACACTGTACAAACAACTCAGTAAGGTTTCATAGCTGGGGCATATCAGCTGTGTTCATGTCACCAAATGTGTGGTGGTGTCTTCCTGAGTAGTGTTCATTATTGTTGTTGTGTGTCTTTGTGTGCTGCATGACAACAACTCTAATGGTCCTTTTGGAAAAAGAGTTCCAAAATTACCTTGAAGGGTAGACTAAGTGCTGGCATCAGTGCATAGCTTCCCAAGGGGAGGATTTCAAAGGTGACCATGGTGAAGTTCAGTAATGAAGTATGTTGCACTTTTTCTAGGATGAGTTCACAAACTTAATTATTAGACCTGGAATACAATGCTCAGGCTGACATGGCAGCATTAGTAATAATAACACTTAGAGACTGTCATGGTCATCACTAGTGACTTGCTAAGAATCTCAGTGTGGGGGCCTGTGCCATTCTGTTCACCTGTGTGGGCTTCAGAGTCTCTTCTATACAAGTAAGCGACCTGGCATCAAAGCCACACTGTTGGCATTAATTGCAGCAACATCTGTAAACAACGTAACACAGATCAGATATTTCAGAGGACACGGACACATGATGGGCTTTGTAAAAATAGAATGCCCCCTAGGATTCTCATTTATCATTTTGTGTATATAGTTTCTATTGACTTTGCTATTTTCTCACTTATTCTT
This sequence comes from Loris lydekkerianus, assembly GCA_963574355.1. Classification (NCBI taxonomy): domain Eukaryota; kingdom Metazoa; phylum Chordata; class Mammalia; order Primates; family Lorisidae; genus Loris; species Loris lydekkerianus. The sequence continues at coordinate 2,369 of CAUYPK010093581.1, read as the reverse complement.
TCTGCCTTTTTAATCCCATGTAAGTATTTAATATTGTTTTTCCATTTCACAGTCCTGCATGTAGAGTCACTGCAAATATACAATTAGCAAAAAAGAAGGAAATTATTTTGGGAGCTAACCCAATAGACATTATTTTGAGAAACATTGCCATTAATTTAACTGTGTAAAGGTATTTCCCTCACCTAAATGCTTATGAGAAAAAGAAATAAAGACAGAGAGAGAGAGAGTGAAAGAGATAGAGAGATACACAGAGAAAAACTGGCTCTGATGGAGAAGTTCAGAAATGATGGGTTAAAGTTGGTTAGCAAAATGTCTCTCTGAGAACTTATTCAAAGGAAAAGAAAAAAAATCTCTCACATCAGCTGTTCTCAACCTGTTTGGCCTTAATGCTTATTTTTATACTTAAAACTATTGAAGTTCCTGAAGAATACTTATTTTTAGGAGGTATGTATTTTTCAATATTTTCTGTATTTGAAATTTAAAAATTATTTTCATGGGCATCATTTTTTTCTTGGAATTTTAGGGGGTACACATATTTTGTTTTTATACAGATTGAGTCACAGTTATCACCCAGATAATAATAGATGAGAATTTACTCATCACTTCCTTTCTCTCTCACCCAGCATGATTTTCACTGAGATTTACTTCAATATGTGTACTTAAGTGTTGATCATAAGTTCCATTTTGGTATTAAGTACATAGGTTTGTTCCTCCATTCTTATTATGTTTCTCTTAGGGGAAATATTCCCGCTTCCATCCAGATTGTCTCAAAATATACTAGATTGCCATTTCTTAAAAAGGCTAAATAGTGCTCCATGATAGGCATATACCACAATTTACTAATCCCTTCATGTATTGGTGGGCACTTGGCTTGTTTCCATGTCTTTGAGGTGGTGAATTGTGCTGCGATAAACATTTGGATGCAGGTGTCATTTTTACAAAATAATGTTTTTGTCCTTGAGTATATAATTCAAATCCAGAAATGTAAAGGATAGTTACTAATTTATTTTAAAATTACAATAATAAACTCATTACATGTTAACACACATATTTCTATTGAAAAAAAAAAGAAAGAAAAAAAGGCTGTGAGCTTTGGCGAGCTGCCAAGCTCAGATTGGCAGATATAAGTTTTTCCAAAATTCTAAACAGTTTGCCATTCAATTGATGTTTGAATTTACCATTTGCAAGAAATCTGTTGTTTTTAGTGACAAGATCACTTCCTTCATTTTAGAAAAAATGTCTGCCAAATGCCCAATTTTAGTTTGTATGTTATCTTTCCAGGTAAAAAAGGTAAAAATGGTGTCTATGAACAGAAAAAAAGAAGAAAAAGTTAGTTCTGGTTTTGCCAAACTTATTTTTTTTTTTTTGGGGGGGAGCTAAGATTTTATTTTAGTTCATGGTATACTTAGTGTTAAGGGATAATGAGATGATAGGATTCATCCCAGTGAGGTCAACACCCTTTTTGCCACCGCTAGTAGGCACACCTCCTGCTACCGCCTCTCCCTTCCTTTCTCAACCATCAGCAGCAACAGCCACAAAGAAACTCAAAAAATGATTTTTTCAAAAGTGCCAAAAAAGTGCCTAGCACTCCTCTACAAATACAGATCCATCTATTCAACAGAAATTCTCCAGACTACCGAATCTTGGACACTTTCCTATCTAAAAACTACGTCAAATATCTTATCACCCCAGCTGCACAGTTCCTGTCTTTCTCTAACAGAAACCTCTCCTGCCTTTAAGCCCATTCTTCCTGGCATCCTCTTCCTAGAAATTATATACTCCTGAAAAACAATAATTTGAAGATAATAATCAATTTAACATTAGCTTCTTTCCTGTTGGCAAATCTATTTTGTATCTATTTATTATTTGAGGTTTTATTAATATTTTATTTATTTTATTATTATTTTTTTATTTTTTTTCTTTATTTTTTATTGTTGGGGATTCATTGAGGGTACAATAAAACAGGTTACACTGATTGCATATTTTAGGTAAAGTCCCTCTTACAGTAGTGTCTTGCGCCCAAAAGGTGTGGTACACACCAAAGCCCCACTCTCCTTCCTCCTTCCCTCTCTTTGGACATCCTTGCGGCTGTCCTTTCTTTTTTTTTTTTTTTTTTTTTTTTTTAAGGAGGAACTCAACTTTATTGCGTCAAGCAGCCGCTTATATAGAGCGTAGGGAAGGGGCGGGAAAAAAGGTGGGGGATGAGGTGTGTGACAGGGTCAGGCCAGTGGCATGGTACCACATTGGCTGTATCTAGGTAGAGGCAGTTTCAGGCCGGGCCTTGCTGAGTCATTGCTACGCAGAAGTAGCTCAATGGATCTACTTCTAGTCAGGCTCGGGAAGTTGCACTAGGCCTCAGGCACATGGCA